>JAASGO010000057.1:0-61075 GCA_023334245.1 Globisporangium cederbergense
CAGGATATGACGAGGAGGTTTACATGTTCGAAGGCGCCGAGACTCGGTTCGTGCGCGACGGCCGACGACGATTTGAGGGGGCTTGGCGAGAGTCCGACACCATGCCAGAGCTGATCCCGGGCTACATTATTGTCCTATTCGCGAGCTGACTCCTCAGATCTTGGGCTTCCAAACCTGAAAGACGAGCTCGCGCATGCGTCTGCAATACCATAAATGAAGAGGTCAGCACGTAAGCAGATGCGTCACCTAGGAGACTCAACCATTCATTTCGCCGTGTCCACCGTACCGTGCATCGGCGTCGTCACGAGAGAGGCAAATGGCGTTCGTGCGCACCAAGGAGCAAAATTTTTCCTCTTCGAGCACCCTCATGGCGTTGTTGTAGCACTCGCGCCCTTGAAACTCCATCACCACCGACCCAGCAGTGTCCTTGGCCGCCTCGGCCGCTTTCTGTGGGGTATGAGCATACTCTTGTGAACAACTGAACTACGAACACATGTTTCATATCCCAGTCACAACTCTCGGTAGAAAATGCTTTCGCACCTGGACGCACAACTGCCCGTTATCCGTAATGAAAAGAACTCTGGCTTGGTCGGCAGTGAGCTTCATCTGGCAGGTGCGAATGAGCTGCGTGCCCTCGTTCGTCTCGGATCGCCGGGAAACCATCGCGGTGACGAAATCCAGCATGAACTGCGGATTGGGCTGCGCAACAGCAACCACCACACAAGCACATTACCGAGCTCGTTAGCACGAATGCCACTAAGACTATGATCGCAACACAACTCGGAAGTATCGTACCAGAATGAAGCAGACCACAAGCGTGAGCTCGTCGTCTTTACTCGCGCATACCCCGCACGAGAGCGGCACAACCAGTTGCGCAAGAGCGACGCTGAGACCGACTTCTTCTGCCGTCGCGACTGGCAGTTTCCACAGTGAGCCCTGATCTCCGTCGCCTGGCTTGTGAAGTACTGAAGCAAGTGGAGACGCGTCCGATTGCGCCGGTAGCGGCTTCCAGGCGCCGTGGTCGGGGTTGAAATTGTAGATCTGCGGATTTGGTTCACGCATCCGTGAACCACATGTAAGGCAATGCGCCAATTTCATTAACGCCACGAGCAGGACAAACGCAACAACCGACCTCACTCCACTTGTTGTTCCAGACAGAGAACTTGGCTTTATCGAGTTGCTGCTGGAGCGAGAAGTAGGTCAGCGAGAAGCAGCCAAAACGCATGCGGGTCGACGTCTCAATGATCGGCTCTGTGACATTAGAAGGGATTGCGTTAGCTCAGGTCGCAGTAGTGAGGAAGTCAGGGGAGGATACAGTACCAGTGGCACTGTACAAGTACACGTCGACATCCACGCAGTCGCGGGTGCGGAATTGCTGAACCGCACAGATCACTGTACAATGCTTGCAATTCCTCAGAAATAGACTCGCTTGGCATGGGCCCACGACGATACGGCAGTTGATGCACTCGTCGATCTGCACGGACGTGCAGTTGTCCAATAAAAAGATATCGCAGTCGCGGCAGTCCTCAATGATGAACTGCTGACCGTTGATGCTCCCAGGCAGCTTCACGAGAACGGACGACGGCTCCTTGATGTTGGAGAACATGAAGTCCTCGCGCTTGAGATTTGGGTCCTTCCCGAACGTCAGCGGCTTCTTTGTTGCGGACTCGGCGGCGGGTGGCGGCACGGGTATCTCCACTGGTCCCGCATGGCAGATGTTCCCCATGGCTTTCTTGCGTCTCGTAAATCTTGATATGGCAGCGAAGGAAGTGGCGCCGTGTCGTTTCACGCAGTCCTTGAATAGCTCAGCAAAACACAGGATGATTCTTACAGCAGCGTGGTAGGGAGACCGGTTACACCATGAGTATCACGACTTCTGCCGGTCAGCTTCTCTACTATGTAGCACAGAGCGTGGGCTAGGTGTTTGGTCGAGCTCTGGTAACTGGGTGACACGCCCTGCAATTGCTGTGCAGAGTATGCAATCCTGAAGGGACGGCACGGATGACTTGCTCGACGTCATTCCGGTGATCCAGTGCCTGTTGGCGTCAACCATCAGTGCCTTGATTACTCCAAGCCGAGAAAGTATCCTCCCACTCTGCTGGCTGAACTGTGTTGTTTGCCGTCTGCGAGTTCCACGAAGGAAATCACGATCCCCGGTCACGCTATTGCTGTAGTCGCCTCCCCTGCAGCAGCAAAGTATGAGCTTGTAGTGAACCCCATTCATTGCCGGGCCATTCCGAGAATCTGTCCAGCATTGGACTTGTAACTTCAACGTAACCTGTGACGTAACCGACATACACAAAAAGTCCACGCACTTCTGCGCAAGAGACGAGGCAGCCTGTCGCAGCTGGAGCTCACCATCACATGTTCTCGTGTAAAATGATAATTATTAGATATTGATTTGATATACGTTATGGAAGGATTGAGGTTAAGAATAAAGCTAATCAGAAGGTTTGGTTAAGCATGGATTTGAAGAGGACTATAGGTTTATCAAGGGTTATCTCAATCTGCTGAATTGTGTGCATCTTATCTTATGACAAAGCAAATTTGCAGGCCTTTCAGACAAATTTCTCACTACTATCAGCCGGAAGTAGTATTAAGCAGAGCGGGACGAGAATTCATCAGTACGCCAGCTTTCCTGCTGCTGTAAACCTTCTTTGTCACTAGCTTTTGCTTACAATCAATCTGGTTCTGTCCCGCACGGTGGTACTGCTCTTTTTGGTGGGTGCTCGGTTGTATCAATTCTCGCAAGTACACCTGATCAGAGCGCGGTCTTCTATTGCAGTCGCTGCACTGGTTGCCGTTCTTTTCTGTGCTTTGCACACGAAGCCCGCCCCCATTTCATTGCTGGAAGACCGCCGCGACCCAGAAGCTGCGCTCACACAGACTCGGTTGAAGCGCAGAGAGAAACGTGCCACTCACGTGGAGGTCACGTCCCGTCATCTGCGAACACGCGACCTCGTGTGTCCCGGTGCATTGTTGCTGCTGCTGTCGGTTGCTTGCTTGCTGAGCTCTCTACGCACACAACTCTAACCACCCGTCGTCGCCCGTCCGTTCTCTCCATCTCACCACGATGCCGCTGTCGCCAAAGCACCAGCAATTCGGGAGCCTCGAGGCGAAGAAGAAGGACGCCGAGCTGCTGCGCGCGAGCATCGAGAAGTTCGTCGATGGCGTCATGGGCGGCAAGTATCAGCTCGCCGAGCTGCTCAACGAGTCGTTCACGATGGACATGCTCGACTTGCTCTTCAAGCGCATGACCAGTCGGCTGCGCTCGATCCTCTTTGCGCGCGAGAAGACGCTTGAGCTCATCCAGATCGCGCTCGACCCGACCAAGACCCACCACACGCGCTCGATTGCGACCGCCTTCATCGTCGTCGGCGGCGCCGGGAGCAGTCTCGTCACCTGCGCAGACGACGACCACCGTTGTGGCAGCTTCTGGGACACGTCGTTCGACATGCTGCAGCGCGAAGCCGACGGGCTCTACTCGGAGAGCTCGCTCAAGAAGAAGCGCGCGGAGAGACGTGCGTCGGTTGCCGAGCTGGAAGAAATCCTGAGCGTGGAGGTGAAAGACATCGAGACCAACGGCGCGCAGTCGCTCAAACAGAGCGTCATCGAAAGTGCAGCTACGAATCCGAAAGACACTGCTGGCGACTCGGATCACGACAGCGACAATGAGGAACAGGCGGCATCACCAACATCAATCAAGGACGACAGCCCGCGCGAAAGCGTGAATGGCGGTTCAGCAAAAGAGTTGCAGAAAAATGGAGGAACCGCGAAAGACGCGAAGCCAGTCGAGTCGAATGGAAAGAGCAGTGGCAGTCCCAATGGTGACACCGAAAAAGACTCGGAATCGAATTGTGAGACGGTACTCCTGCCTGCGGTCAGCGAAATGGCTACGTTTGGCATCTTCAGTGCCGACTCGGCGAATTTTGCGTCGCAGATTCTCCGCTATTACGCTGTGCGAATCCAGAAAGGAGGTTGCATCCTGCATTTTCTGTCTGATCACCCAGGCTACGTCGACTTGCTGCTCTCGAACATCGGCCACGACGATATCCGTACGCTGCTGCTGCACCTCGTGTACTCGGATCACTCGGACGCGGCGATAGAAGCGCTCTTCTCGACAAAAATGTTGCACAAAATGATCCAGAAGCTCGTTACTTTTGCACCACCGCGCACAGTGTTTGAGCGTGACTGCATCGAAAACACGTTCCTGCTGCTGCGCGAAGTGATCCACGCACCGTACCTGACTGCGCGCGGTGTCGCCATCTCAGCGAAGATAATTCCGCTCGACAAGGTCACGGGCCAGGACGAGTACGTGTCGATCTGCGGTGCCTCGCGTGAAATGGCCAACTCGTCGCTTCGCAAGTACACTTCGAGAAAAGTGCGTCGACTGATCCATTTGTTCATGCAGAACCACCAGAAAGCGCTCGAGCAGCTCTTCGTTCAGATGATCAAGGAACTGACATTTTGGAGTACACCAAACTCAGTGAAGCAGGTGCGGCGAGGAACCCCTGCGTCGCTCAAGTCGCTGACGCTGCTGTCTCAAGGCCACCCTCGCCCCACATGCACGGCGATGCTCACGCATTTGTTCGAGCTCACGGAGACGGTTGACTTTACGGATGGATCAGCCAACCGCGGCGGCTCGCCAAACAGTAGTGTGACTTCCGTGGGCATCGATTGCCTGAATTTTCTGTGCTCGACGCACTTGATGCGCACAGGGAAGCTGTTCATGAAAAAGAAGCTCAAGAACGAAGTGCAAGCGTGCCAAGTGAGCATAAACTGTATGATGGGGCTTCGCGTCACCTCATTGCGCGAGGAGAAGAACTCGAGAGCGGGGGCGTTTGACAATGGGTTCACCCCCAACCAGGGGAACCAGACCGTCATTACGCTGGATGAGATCGACTCTGCGGAGAGTAGCAACTGGCACAAGTTTGGCTTCACTGTGACTGTGAAGAAGAAGAAGGTCGTGGAGCACAAGAGCTCCGCCATGGGTTCTGGTCTGGGAATGTACAATGAACTCGTGCCATCGAAGTCACACCACAAGGAAGAAGTCGAGTACGAGAAGTCCGTGGAGTACTTTGCCGCGTCATCCGAAGAAGAGAAGCAGCAGTGGATCAAGATTCTGGAGGAGGTGATCAGCGGCGATCTGAACGAGCTGGAGATTTTCTGCAGCGACGACTGGCGCAGCAACGTCCGCGAATACCGTCGTTTGCGCGAGTGCCTCATCACATGCATGGAGCGCAAAGGTCACGATCTGATGATCTACTTGAAGCAAGTAATTGCTCACGGGACGAGAAAAGCCTCGGGATTCCACCTCTACATGGTCGTCAAGTGCCTCAATGCTGTGCTGATGAACGAGTCGAAGCGCCTTGACCGCATGTTTGTCTCTGCGCAAGTCATGGACATTCTGCTCACGTGCTACGAGAAGTATCCAATGTGGAACCTGCTCCTCGGCGAGATCACCAAGATGATCGTGTTTTGCTTTGGCGATTTCAAAAACAAGCGATCGCGAAAGTGCCCGATCATCGAGAAGCTGCTGCTCTCCGATGGCCCAGACGCGCGATTGCTGGCGCTGCTCACGAATGCGTTCATCGACAATACGGACGGACAGCAGAATTCGGCGAAGATTGGCGGTGCACTTGCTGGCACGGACGCCCTGTCGAATTTGAAAATGTTGATGGAGTCGATCAGACTGTGCTACACGAGTCCGAAGACGCGAAGTCAGGAGCGCATCCAAGCGATTCTGAAGGCGGACCCTGCGTGGCAGCGCCTGCTGAAGGCTACCGAGGTACTGGTCGCGAAGGACCCGTTGTTCTGCATCACTGCGATTCCGACGCCACCGAGCAAGGGCGGTCGCAAGACTGGACTGTCGGTCACGCCCTCACAGCCAGCGTTCCAGGAGGATATCATTAACCAAATCAGCCGTCCGAGCTACTCGACTGCGCACGGCTTCGGCTCGTCGTTCCTGCTCGGCGACGGCTGCGCATTCGGATACTTGTTCAAGGAGCGCCACGGCGGGCGTGACTGGCAGAAGGCGCTCATGGTGTACGAGTACGTGTCGTACAAGCTCTGGTACTTTTACCCGAGCGAGGTTGACGAGCGCCACCGCATCAAGTGGAAGTGGATCGTGCCGCTATCGGTCAAGACGCGGTACACGCACGGCCACGACGAGAGCCACACGTCAGTGGGCCACCACGGACTGTACATCACGGCGTATGACCACCACCAGACGGGTCCGGGCCAGAGCCCGACGCGCGAGATGCACTTTAGCGTGACGAAGCTGGAGGACCGCGACTTGTGGAAGGATGTACTGAGCAGCGCGGCGTCGACGATCCATCAGCTGTGCGCCGACTACTCGCACCTGGCGATCAAGCTTAAGAAGAAACCGGACAAGAAGACGGTGAACAACTGCCAGGACCCGTCGTGCAAGGCGCCGTTCAAGCTCTTCCGCCGGCCGCACTCGTGCAAGCGCTGCGGGAAGTGGATGTGCGCTAAGTGCACGGAGCAGCGCATGTCGATCCCGGAAGTGGGGCTGCTCACGCCCGTGCGCCACTGCCGTGCATGCTTCCAGGCGGCCGGAGGACTGCAAGCCGAGAAGGAGCCTGCGAATCTCTTTAGGTTGTCGATTAACAACCGCGAACTGGGCAACTTTGGCAGCTTCTCGGGCGACGCCGTGATCCACGGCGTGAACAGTGACATGCGCAACTCGCTCACGAACGCCGAGCTGTACGAACTGGCGCACGGTATGCTCTCGCCGCGGTCGCTGCTGCAGATGAACCGGCGCATGAACCGCTTGGACTCGATCGACTCACCCAAGAACTCGTACCCAGTGGATGAGGTGGAGGGTGAGGACCAGCGCCTTCGCAAGCGCTTCCTGAGTGACGAGGAGGAGGAGGCGGAGGACGACGACATCTCCCCGTACGCGTCGCCCGTATCGCGCAGGAGTCTGCTGCATCCCAAGGAGGACACGCGCGGATGACAATTACAGAACGTGAAAGGTGAAAAAAAAGCTGAGTGAATAGATTGATAGGCGTGTTTGAAAAGAGGAGTTTGAAAAGGATAGTTGACGAATAGCGAAGATGATGGATGAAGAAATTATGAAGCGCTAGATGAGAATTCCGCCCACAGACACACGCTTGTACTGACAGGGAAAACAACGAAGACAGCAGTGCACACGCAGGTGTTGAACAGCATTCCTCTATTGAGCTGTTATTTAGCCACGCTGCGGCGCCCTGCTCGCCTGCGCGGCGGCATCCTTGCCGCGCTCGTGGCACTTGCGGAAGAGCTCCCACTCGGCCTTGCAGGCGGAGACGCGGCCGTTGTGTGCCTTCATGCACTCGTCCACCAGCTGGTACGTGTTCTCGCAGCCCGTGTTGGCCACGGCGCTCTGGTGGTGGGTCGCGTCGCCCGGCTTGCACGTGAGGCACTCGGTGGGCATCGTCGCTCGCTCGATCGTGTTCGTAATCGTGTTCGTTCTTGGACGAGCTTTCTCTCTTGTTTGTGTCACAAAGCCAAATGTAAAAGTCACTCTTTCAAGTAGTCACTTGAACGAGGTGGCAGTATCCACATGACCATCACTCTGTCCTTGATCCCGAAAAAAGGGGGAAACCCTGCGGCATACAAACTCCTATACAAACACCTTTCGCCTCAGCTCGCCGCCCGCCTGCTTGCGCCCTCTCTCTCTCTTCGCTCACTTTTGGTTTTGCTGTGGGCTGTCGCTTTTGTGTGGCGACGACAAGCAGGAGGAAAACCAACAAGCAGCCACAACAAAAGCCACCATGGGCTGGGAGAACCCGATCGAGAGCGACACGGAGCAAGATGAGCATGGCGGCATGGGCCTGATGCCCGGCGCTAGCGTGTCGCAAGAGGATGCCTGGGCCGTCATCAGCAGCTACTTTGAGGAGAAGGGGCTCGTGCGCCAGCAGCTCGACTCCTTCGACGAGTTCATCCAGAACACGATGCAGGAGCTTGTGGACGACTCGCGCTCGATCCGCATCAACCCAGAGGCGCAGTACGCGCCCGGCCAGAGCAAGGCCAACACGGACACGATCTACAACATCTCGTTCGGCCAGATCTACCTTTCCAAGCCCACGATGACGGAGGCCGATGGCTCCACGTCGGTCATGTTCCCGCACGAGGCGCGTCTGCGCAACCTGACCTACGCCGCGCCGCTCTACGTGGATGTGGTGTGCCAGAAATACCAGGCGCCGGCGAGTGGACCAGCCAACCTGGAAGACATGGAGCCGTACGACCAAGTGGAGACGCCCAAGGAGTTCATCGGCATGGTGCCGATCATGCTGCGCTCGCAGTACTGTGTGCTCACGCACAAGACCGACAAGGAGCTCACGGAGCTGAACGAGTGCGTGTACGACCAGGGCGGTTACTTCATTATCAACGGCAGTGAAAAGGTGTTGATCGCACAGGAACGCATGAGTAACAACCACGTGTACTGCTTCCGCAAGACTGGCGCGTCCAAATACAGCTGGGTTTGTGAGACGCGTTCCCACGTCGAGCACGGCGTGCGTCCGACCAGTACGATGTACGTGCAGATGTACCAGCGCAGCGGCGGCAAGAGTGCGATCACGGGTAACCAGATCCGCGCGGTCATCCCGTACATTCGGCAGGACATCCCCGTGGTGATCATCTTCCGCGCGCTCGGCTTCGTGGCAGATCGCGAGATCCTCGAGCATATTTGCTACGACTTCTCGGATGCCGAGCTCATGGAGCGCTTCAAGCCGTCGCTGGAAGAAGCCTTCGTGATCCAAGAGCAGGAGGTCGCTTTGGATTTCATCGGTCGTCGTGGTAGCGCGATCAACGTGAGCAAGGCGGACCGTATTCGTTACGCGCAGGACATCTTGCAGAAGGAAATGCTGCCGCACGTCGGTGTGGAAGACCACAACGAAACGAAGAAGGCGTACTTCCTCGGCTACGTGGTGCACAAGCTGCTCATGTGCTCGCTTGGCCGTATCGGTGAAGACGACCGTGATCACTACGGAAACAAGCGCCTGGATCTCGCTGGTCCACTTCTGGGCGGTCTCTTCCGCATTCTGTTCAAGAAGCTGACGAAGGACGTCAAGTCGTTCCTGCAGAAGTGTGTCGACAACGGCAAGGATTTCAACCTCACGCTGGCGATCCGCTCGCGCACGATCACGAACGGACTGCGCTACTCGCTGGCTACGGGCAACTGGGGCATGCAGAAGACTGCAGCAAAGGCTGGTGTCTCCCAGGTGCTCAACCGATTGACGTACGCGTCGTCGCTTTCGCACTTGCGTCGTTTGAACACGCCGCTCGGCCGTGAAGGCAAGCAGGCGCAACCGCGTCAGTTGCACAACACGCATTGGGGCATGATCTGTCCGGCCGAAACCCCCGAGGGTCAGGCTGTCGGTCTTGTGAAGAACTTGGCGCTGATGGCGTACATCTCCGTGGGATCTCCACAGGCGCCGATCCTCGAGTTCTTAGAAGAGTGGGCGACGGAGAACCTGGAAGAGATCAAGCCGCAGATCATTCCTCACTCGACCAAGATCTTCGTGAACGGCAACTGGGTTGGCGTCCACCGTGAGCCGAACGAGCTGATCCGCACGCTGCGTTCGCTTCGTCGCTGCGTCGACATTGATGCGGAAGTGTCAGTGATTCGCGACTTGATGAACAAGGAGCTTCGCATTTACACGGATGCGGGTCGCGTGTGCCGTCCACTGTTCATCGTGGAGGACAACCAGCTCTTGCTGCAGAAGGAGCAGGTCGTGAAGCTGCAAAACCACAAGATCACCAACTACAGATGGCACAATCTGCTCACGGACGGTGTGGTGGAGCTCATTGACACGGAAGAAGAGGAAGTGTGCATGATTGCGATGGAGCCGAAGGATGTGGGCGCCGGCTCGCAGGTGCACACGCACTGTGAGATCCACCCGTCGATGATTCTTGGCATTTGTGCTAGTATCATTCCGTTCCCGGACCACAACCAATCGCCGCGTAACACGTACCAGTCTGCCATGGGCAAGCAAGCCATGGGTATCTACTGCTCCAACTTCCGCGCGCGCATGGATACGATGGCAAACGTGTTGAACTACCCGCAGAAGCCGTTGGTGACGACGCGTGCGATGGAGTACTTGCACTTCCGTGAGCTTCCATCTGGTATCAACGCCATCGTCGGCATTGCGTCGTACACGGGCTACAACCAGGAAGATTCGTTGATTATGAACCAGAGCGCGATCGATCGTGGTCTCTTCCGTTCGACCTTTTACCGCTGCTACGTGGACCAGGAGCGTAACAAGAGCCCCATGGGTGCTGGTGGCGCCGGTGGAAGCAACTGCGAGGAGTTCGAGAAACCGTCGCGTGAGAACTGCCTTGGTCTACGTCACGGAAGCTACCACAAGCTGGACGCCGACGGTCTCGTGGCGCCAGGCACGCGTGTCAGTGGTAACGACATCATCATCGGCAAGACCTCGCCACTGCCGACGTCGGAAGACTCGTCGTTGGAGCAGCGCCACCAGAAGCGCGATGCGAGTACCGCTCTGCGCTCACACGAGAACGGTATCATTGACAGCGTGATGCTCACGACGAACGCGGACGGCTTCAAGTTTACCAAGGTGCGGTTCCGCAACATTCGTATCCCGCAGATTGGTGACAAGTTCGCGTCGCGTCACGGACAGAAGGGTACGATTGGTATGACATACCGCCACGAAGACATGCCGTTCACCGTAGAGGGCATCACACCGGATATTATCGTGAACCCACACGCTATCCCGTCGCGTATGACAGTGGGCCATCTTGTCGAGTGTCTGCTTGGCAAGGTTTCTTCGCAGACTGGTGACGAAGGTGACGCCACGCCGTTCACGGACGTGACGGTGCAGGCGATTGCCGACACGCTGCACAACCTCGGGTACCAGAAGCATGGCAACGAAGTGTTGTACAGCGGCCACACAGGCCGTCGCCTGACCGCGCAGATCTTCATCGGACCAACGTTCTACCAGCGCTTGAAGCATATGGTCGACGACAAGATCCACTCGCGTTCGCGTGGCCCCGTAACGATGCTGACGCGCCAGCCGATGGAGGGTCGTGCTCGCGAAGGTGGTCTGCGTATGGGTGAGATGGAGCGTGATTGCCTGATTGCGCACGGCTCAGCGAACTTCCTCATGGACCGCCTGTTCGCCAACTCGGACGCGTACCGCGTGCACGTGTGCGACATCTGCGGCATCATCGCGATTGCGAACTTGCGCAAAATGACCTTCGAGTGCCGCACGTGCCGCAACAAGACGCAGATCTCGCAGGTGCACATCCCGTACTCGTGTAAACTACTCTTCCAGGAGCTCATGTCGATGTCCATCGCGCCGCGCCTCTTCACGCTCGGCAACCCGAACCTGATGAATGTGCGCAGCTAGCTGAATGGATCTGCGTAGCTCCTCGACCACCTAACTCATCTTCAACTTGACTAAGAACGAAGCTGGCGGAATGGATCGATGACGAACCGCGGCGAGTGGCGATCCGACGAAGTTGACGTCTACAGCTGGTATGTGTGCATTGGTGGAGAAGATAACGAGCGCGAGAGCCATCGAGAGAGAGCGGAGGAACGACACGAGAGGCGAGAGACGCAGGTGGAAGACGTTCGCGCACTCGATGGCGTCGTAAATTTAAAATAAGAGGAGGACAACAAGCCAGGCGAGGGCGGCGCTTGCAGTTAGTTGCTTGGACAAACCGATAAACAGACAGAAACAACGTTGACTGCCGTTCGCTTTGTTGTTGTCGTTGTTGTTGCCATGGGAAGAGGAATGAGTAGCCAGTCCGCGATAACTCCGACTCTCTCCTTCACTGCACAGAGGAAGGAAGCGTCGGGAGACGAGTGCATTTCAATTGAAGCAGTCGACGAAGCGATAGAGCGATAGAGCGATAGAGCAGTAATAGAGTGTGAAGCTCTTGCTGGTTCCGCTTGGCTCGCACGAACAAGGAGCGAGCCAGACACGTTTGCTGACTGCCTGCCTTCTCGCAAGCAACGGAGGAAGGCAGAGAGCACGCAAAGTGCGACGTGACGACGCGATCGCCCCATCTCCACTGAAATCGGCTTTGTCCTTCAAGCCAGGAGCAAGACGGAGCTAAACAGCAGCCAGTATCTCGATATAGCTGAAATGAGGGAAACGGCTTGTGAACGGCCACACATTTTTCACAAATTCGAATCTTGGCTTACAAATCATCCGCTCCTATACCCGGTTATAAGAACACTTGATAACTCTCCCACCCTCTCCTGCGTTTGTAACGCGACTGCTTGCTCGCTGAGTTGTGCGCTTTGCGCCCCGCCATCGCAAGCCAGCGAGCCAAGCGAGCGGTCCACAAACAACAAACAACAAACAACAAACAACACAACCGCATTCGCCACGTCCCCCAGAAGAAGAAGAGAGAGAGAATCCGCCTGCGTCAGTCGAAACCGACCAGCAGCAAGCGGTTATTTCTGGGCGCGTACATCAAACAAGCAAGTCCCCCTCCCCACCACCACACACAACAAGCAAGCGCAAGTCCGCAAGTTTGCAAGAAGCTCGCAAGTCACCACCACCACACAAGTAACTCATCATCAGCAAGTAAGAATGGACGTGCTCGCATGGGTGCGCTCGGAGGTCGAGCCGCTGGCCGTGAGCCTGCAGCCATCGCTGCCGGATGCCTCTACGCCGCTCTGCGACTTCCTGCGCGACGGCCGCGCGCTCGTGCTGCTCACGGCCGCGCTCACTGCGGCTGAGCCTACGGACAACCAGCAGCCGCAGGACGTCGTGGCGCTGCCCAAGAACCTGCAGCGCTCGCTGCACCAGACGACAACGTTCCACGCGCTCGAGCGCATCCAATTCTTCATCAAGTGGTGTCGCGCGGACGCGGCGCTCGACGCCTTCGTCGTCTTCTCGTCCGTGCAGCTGCTCGACGAGCAGAACGACAAGGTCGTGAGTGCATGTCTCGAGGCGCTGCGCAACAAGTACCGTCCGCAGCTCAAGGGCGCGGCCGTTGCGCCAGCCTCTGCGTCGATTGCGATTAGCACCACGACCACGCCCGTTGCGGCTGCTGTTGTTGCTTCGCCTGTTGCTTCGCTGCCTGCGACACCCAGCAAGAGCAGTGGGCTATGGGTCAAGCGCTCGTCAGCGCACCAGCTGCTGGCGTCACCCGCGTCCTCGCGCAACAACAGCAACAGTAGCAACCAGAGCTCGCACGAAGCGGTGGCACAACCGCCAGTGTCGTCGCTCAGCAACCGCCTCAACGCGTTCCTCAACAAGTTCCCGTCTGAGACGAACGTGCTCACGGCGGCGCCGATCGTGGCCAATGCGTCCCCAGTGGGCGTTGATGAGGTCCAGCCGCAGGACGACGATGAGGATGAGGACAACAACGAGGACGACGAGGCCGTCGAAGCGTACAATGAGGATGAAGAGGACGTGACACTCCCGACGGAGCCCCGCGCGCCGTTCGCGGACGCGCTGTCCCCGCGTTCCGAGCACGAGCGCAGCTCCTTCGGCTCGAGCCTGAGCTTCAGCTTCACGTCCGACCCGCGTCACCACGAGTCGCTCACAGAAGACGCGCCACCGCAGCCCGATATGAATATCTCGTTCAGCTCCGTCTTGTCGTCCCCGCCGGCGTCACCAAAGCCCGCCCCACGCCTGCGCATCCCGTCCATCTTTGAGCGCAACGCTGAGAAGGAGAAGGTGGCGGCCGTCGAGGCTGCGGCTGTGGCCACTGACCGCAGCAGCTTGACGTCGTCGTCCACGTCCAAGGACGAGGCGCCGCGCGCCGTGTCCAAGCTCAGCATCCCAGCTGCGTTCTCGTCGTCGTCGTCGTCTACTGCCTCGATTGACTCGACCGCCAGTACGGTCACCGTCGAGACTGCTTCTGCTGTGGCCACTGAGGCTGCGGCTGCGACCCCGAAGCCCGTGTCGAAGCTTAGCATCCCGGCCGCGTTCGTGCGCACGTCGTCCACGTCGAGTAGCACGAGCGACCGCTCATCCTTCAGCAAGACGACTAGCGCTTCGAATGTTGTGGCCCAGGAGGCTTCGAGTCCGCAGTCTGCGCTCGTGAAGAGGCCATCGCGACTGAAAATCCCATCGGCCTTTGCCTCTGGAGCCGCTGCTGCTACAGCGGCCACGGCCACTGCAGCTGTTGTGGTCGCTGCGGCCACCGCCCCAGTGGACGAGCCTGCGGCCGAAGCCAACAGCTCACCGCTGGCAGCTTTCGTCACGTCCCCGTCGACCACCAACCACAGCGCGTCGTCCGCATCCGCATCCCCATCCCGACCTACGAACAAGCTCGCGGCGTTCCTGAGCACCGTCGAGGTCGCCAACGCCTTCGTGATCGCAGCTGGTGAGGCTTCGCCCGACAATGTTGAGACCGCCGCGGACCAGCAGGAGCGCTTCTCGGACGATGAGTCCGACTCAGACGAGTCCGTGGATGCCGACGACGCGGTCGAAGTGGCCGGTCTGCGCTTCTCGCTCTCGCAGGAGACGGCCATCGGCCTGCCGGATGACTCGGCTCCGTCGGCCCACAACCGCGTCCACCACTCGCTGTCGCTCTCGGCCGAGCCTCCGACCACAAACGAAGCGGCCCCGGAGGACGTCGAGGAGGAGCACAGCATCGAGCACCATGACCACACGGACAGCGAACAGCCGTTCTTCGTGGTCGAGGAGGTCTCGATGACCAAGCCGCCAACGAGCTCCAAGCTCTACGCGTTCCTAAGTGCGGTCGACAGCACCGAGTCGCCGCGTTTCTCGCACACGTCGTCGTCCGGAGCTGGTGGCGACGACAAGTCGCACCTAGACGAAGCCGCCGCGTCTGCGGTCGCACGCCTCTCGGGCAGTGGCTCGCACGGCAGCCAGCGCAACTCGGTCGAGGGCCACACGACCGCGTCCGAGCACTCGGAGCGCTCGCCCAGCAACTCGGTGACGTCCCAATCGCTTCCTTTGGCTGCGTCCTCAAACGTGATCCTTGAGAAGGAGCGCCTCTCGGGTGAGAACCTGGCGCTGCAGCTCAAGTTGCGGACAGTAGAGGCCAGGCTCAGCGCCAAGGATGTCGAGGCTGCGGCTCTGCGAGCAGAGATTGTAGTGCTGCAGGCGCAACTCGCGGCCGCTGCCACACCCTCGGATTTCCGATTCAAGAGCGCGGCCGAGGCCTTCAAGGCCCAGATCGCTGAGGCCAAGGCGGCCCACATGAAGACGATCAAGGCTGCGCAGGCTGCACGCGAGCAACTCCTGAGCGAGAAGAAGCTCCTAGAAGACCAGCTGCGCAGCATTAAGACTCCGAGTCAGAGTAGCAGTAGCAGTAGCAGTGTCGTAGCGGCGCTGACTGCCCAGCTCGCGGAGGCCAAGGCCACGCACCTCAAGACGATCAAGACCGCCCAGGCCACTCGAGAACAGTTTGCGAGCCAGACGAAGCTGCTGGAAGGTCAGCTGCGAGGCATGAAGCAGCAGAGCCACAGCGCCGCTGCGGCGTTCAGTTCTCGACTGGCGGAGGCCAAGAAGGCACACGTGAAGACGATCAAGGCTGCGCAGTTCTCTCGCGAACACTTTGCTAGCGAGAACGTCAAATTTATGACCCTCGCGCTGCAGAAGCAAAGCGCAGCAGCGGCGCTGAATGCTCAGGTGACGGAGCTCAAGAAGGCGCACCTCAAGACCATCAAGACGGCGCAGTTCTCCCGCGAGCAGCTCCTGTCAAGCGGAGCCACGCCAGTTCAGACGACCACCATCACAGCCGCAGTGCACCAGAGCGACTCGGCACTCTCGACGCTTGCCGAGCAAAACCGAGCCTTTGAGCAGAAGCTGCAGGCCGCCAAGGACAGCGAGGAGGCCGCGCGCAACTCGGTGCAGCTGGCGCTCATGGAGCTAATCCGGTCACAGCAGGCGACAATCGCCCAGCTCTCGCAGCGCGCGGCGTAGATGATAAGCTGCGTGCGGTTTTGGTTGTGTGAGAGAGAATGAGGTTAAAATACATGCACAGAGATGAATGAATATGAATTGGTCTTTGCTTCTGTTGAAGTGCTCGGACTCATAGAAAATGGTAGGCTGTAGTGTAGGGCTTGTACTGTAGTCTCTAAATGGAGTCAGTCTGGTACCCGGCAAGACTCCGACGCAGGATGAGCGCGCCGACGAAGCCCACGACGATAAAGAGGCAGACGACGGCGGCGAAGAGCCCCAGCAGGTTGAGCGTGTTGCGCAGGTACGCGTTCACGTCGGTCTCGGACCACTCGGGGCACTTGCCGCAGGCCGCGATCTATTCGACCCACACACAATATGAAGAGCTCATTTCAGGTCCCGCCTCGTCTCAGCATCAATCAACCACCGAAGTCTCACATGATATAACGTACATCGTTGGCTTCAAAGCCCTGATCCTCCTTGGCGTTGAGCACCGTCATGCCCCGTTGGCACTCGCTGGAACTGCTGTTGTTACTGGTCTTCGAGCTCGTAGGACACGAGACCCAGTAGCCGTCAGCGGAGGTCATGACGCCGTCACAGGAGACGAGCTTCTCGGGAATCACGGAGCAGTTAGAGCAGCCTGGGAGGTCGATGTCGCACGCCAGCGACGAGTTCTCGCTCGCGTGCTGCTTGTATGTCTTGGCGAGCTTGCCGGAGAACGTGAAGCCGCCCACCGCGCAGACCAGGAGCGCCACGAGGCACGCGCCGATGCCCAGAATGTACTGTATAGCAGTAGAGAACCAGTGAGTGACCGAGTAGAGCATACACTAGAGAAATGATGATCGATGGGCGTACGATGAGCAGCAGCGTGCGGCTCTTGGAGCGCGCGCCGATGACGCCGAGGATCGAGAGCGCGAAGATGAACGTGCCGACCGTGATAAATATGAGCGCTAGTCGCACATACACAAGAGAGACAAAGAACAGCTTTGGTCAGCACAACATAGATAGGCCGCACATTGGCTATGACTACATAAGGCCACTGGCTTACCGATCCACTCCTGGCCCGCAGTCAGCTCGTCTCGCGTCTTGACTGTCAGACCGCATGCGAAAATGCCTAGATGATTCGCAACATGATGGAATGGTTAGAGCCCGTCTATGAAGAAGAAACCATGGTCAGTACCAATGAATGACGCACCGACGCCGAGCACGAGGAAGATGAAGTTGATGACCGTAAGCATGTTCTTCATGACGATTGGCACAGTCACGATGCGGACGACGCAGTAGAGCGACGCGAGCACGACTGCGATGCACGCGAAGCCGATGGCCCCCAGGCGTACAAACTTGTGCTCTAAATAGGAGACTGTGCCCTCGTACGTGCTGCAACACGGTTGCGCGCGCAGGTACGTGAGCACGTCGTCGCTCCAGTGGTGTTTGAGCCACGACTCGAGTGTGTCCTGCGCGATATAAGAACACGGGATGAGTCTTATATATGCATTCTACGTACAAGCGTGTGTACATTACCTGGAAGCAGAATGCAGCGTAGCTGGCGACCAGCAGACATGTGACGAGGAAGAAGTTGAGGAAGAAGTAGAGCATGAGCATACCGCTCTTCTCGCGGCCGGCGCCGACGAAGCCAAGCACCGAGAGCACCACCACGATGCTGCAATCATACACATCCCAGAGTTTACATCGTTAAACTCAACTACAGTAATTTACATAGCAGACAGCAATGTGCATATGCGTACCCGCCGAGCGAGGCCAGCGCCGCGGCGCTGGCGTGCAGATGCGCCGTGAGCGCCACGTTGAGGCCGAGCGCCAGGAGCACCGCGCCGCCGGCGAACGACAGCGCGCAGAGGAAGCGCAGGAACTTGCGGGACGGTCGCATCGCTCGCTTCTATTAGCTGATGGTGCCACAAGCGGGTGACTGAGCACGCAGGCGGCGGCGGCGGCGACTCGTGCGGAAACTGCTGCTGCTAATGCGCTGCTTGTGCCTGGCGAGTGGTTTCTTCAAGGCAACAAAAAAAGATCACCCAAGCTCCAAAACTAATGGAGTGGCCCACACATAATGGTGTGGTTCACACCACCCATTCTGATATCTTGCGGGAGGCTGAAAGGGCGCCGTCGCTGCGGAAAACTCTTCTGGCTCGCAACCGCTCAGCTTGCTTTTTTTTGGGACAAAACCGGCAACAGCCAGACCTCTAGGGTTCTGTCTCTCTCTTCAGAGCCACTCACTCAAACGGCAGCAGATGACAAGCACCAGACAACAGCAGCGAAAGTGGCCACCAAGCAACAATTGCTATCTGCTTGCTTATCCTGCGTCGTGGGCTGACACACAACGCGCTTGCAGGGTGACAAGAAGGCGCTTGATCAGGTCAAGTTCAGACGCCCGCAGCCACTCTCGTCAGCAGTGAAACTTGGCTGGGAAAGCGGGGTAGAAAAACCACAGTCAGACCTGTGAAATCAAATCAAGTGGCGTAAACATAAGGACTCTCAGCATCCTTCTGACCACATTTACCTATACAAATGAATAACCCTAGTAAGATGATCACTAAATCCGTTTGAAATAGCATGCGCCATTTGTTGCGCATACACACTTCGCTGCCAAGGAATGCTGTCATTTTCGAATCGGCACAGGAACCCGCAAGTCCCACACAGCAGCTGAAGCAGAGCGCAAGACATTCGTCCCGCATTCCCCTTCGCGCCGCCACCTCCTGTCCCAAGCATTCGCCCCACCTAGCTGCCCTCTTCTCACATCATGTCGTCCTCCTCGTCCGTGCTCCAGCAGAGCCTCGGCGAGTCGGAAGTGTTCGACCTCGTATGTGACTACCTGCGCACGCGCCAGTTCTTCGAGGCCGAGAAGACGCTGCGGTCCGAACGCGAGCGCGTGGAGATCGAGGCCGCGCCACGCAAGCCCGCGTCTCCGTCCGAGTACTACACGGCTAACCAGGGCGACGAAACGGAGCTGCCGTCGCTCGCCTCGCGCCTCGAGTTCATGCTCGAGCGCAGCTACGTGACGCAGCTCGTGTCCGGTTCCGGCCAGGAGGAGCCCGAGAAAATTTTTGTGCCACGTCACGAGATCGAGGACGCCCCAAAGCGCGCGCGCGCTAACCTGGACGGCAACGAGGCTCTGGAAGTCCCAGACGTGAACCTGAACTCGCTTGAGGACAGCGAGGATGCGGACGAGTTCAGCATGAGCACCCGCCTGGTCGCCTTTGAGGCGTGCAAGGACGACCCGCATGGATCGGCCACGATGCCGATCTACCAGACCTCGACGTTCGCGCAGCCATCGGCCACGGACTTTGGTGCGTACGACTACACGCGCTCTGGCAACCCGACGCGCGCTGCCTTTGAGCGCCAGATGGCCGAGCTTGAGAGCGGCCACCGCGCCTTTGCGTTCACAAGCGGCATGGCTGCACTGTCCGCTGTCACTCGCCTCGCGCACTCGGGTGACGAGATCGTTCTCTCAGACGACTCGTACGGTGGCACTTACCGCCTGCTGAGCAAGGTTGCGGCCAAGAACGGCGTCAAGATCACGTACGTGGATCTGTCGGGCGAGAACGGCCCCAAGAACCTCACAGCGGTGCTCACGGAGAAGACCAAGCTGGTCATGATGGAGTCGCCAACAAACCCAATGCAGCGCATCTGCGACATCAAGCGCATCTCGGAAGCTGCTCACGCCGTTGGCGCGCTCGTCTCGGTGGACAACACGATGATGAGCCCGATCCTGCAGAACCCGCTGAAGCTCGGCGCTGACATCGTCGTGCACTCGGCGACCAAGTTCATCTGCGGCCACAGCGACACGATGTCGGGCGTGATCATCGCCAAGGACCCGGAGCTCTGCCGCGACATTTACTTTTACCAGAACGCCGAAGGCACGGGTCTCGCGCCCTTCGACTGCTGGCTGCTGCTGCGTGGCGTGAAGACCATGAGCCTGCGTGTGATGACCGCGCAGACGAATGCCGAGCAGGTGGCCGGCTTCCTGCGCGACCATCCGTCTGTGACGAGTGTGCACTACAGCTCCTTGCTGCCGGCGAACTCGGCGGACCGCGCGATCCACGAGTCGCAGTCTAAGGGCGCCGGCTCAGTCGTGTGCTTCCGCACGGGCTCGCTCGCGTTCTCGCAGCACATCGTGACGGTGACTAAGCTCTTCAAGATCACGGTGAGCTTTGGCAGCGTCAACTCGCTCATCTCGCTGCCGGGCGCCATGTCGCACGCGAGTATCCCCGAGGAGGTGCGCAAGGCGCGCTCGTTCCCAGAAGACCTCGTGCGCCTCTCGATTGGCATTGAGGACGCCAAGGACCTCATCAAGGATCTCTCGCAGGCGTTCCAGTCCTACGTGCCTGCCGAGGAGCAGTCGTAGACGAACATTTGACCCAGTGTGTGGTCGTGATTTCTTTCGCTGATGGGACTCTCTGATTGGGAAGCTTGTAAATGCTCTTCCTCTCATGGGGTCAGAGTGCGCGAGTGCGGCTGGTTTAGATTGAAACCAGCGGCGCTCGCGTGCTTTCGTCACCCTCCGGTGCGAACGCTTACTTGTCGTGAGTGTTTCGCATCGCAGTGTGATTCCATTCTAGAATAGAAGGAGGAGAGAAGAGATGGCCGTGGAAGGCGTCTCATTGTGAGAATACAAACAAACGCGTGTATTCACGATGTTGCTTTCATGCGGAGGGATCAGTTGCGATGGAAGTGTCGCTTTGGAACGGAGCCAGCACATAATCAATTCATAGAGGTTGTAAATGCACTTAAAACGGTAAAGATGTATGGTGCTGTCAAAACCCTTCATAACTGATGAAAGCATTTTGAAAGGGTATGTAAAGTGACTCTTTCATGGGTTGCTTTCAACAATCCCAAAAGGATCTGGAATTCGGCAGAGGACGCATCTCACTCTTCTCTCCCTTCCATACAGCAGCAGCAACATCTTTCGTCACGTGCAAGTGCCCAATTCGCAATCGTCTCCAGCCAGCGCACACGACCAAAAGCTCTACAACAGTACAAGCATGGCCTCCACTGCAGTCACCAGCAACCAGGAAGAGACCACGCAGAGCGTCGCAACGTTCGCCGCTGGGTGCTTCTGGGGCGTGGAGCTCGCGTTCCAGCGGCTCTACGGCGTCATGTCCACCAAGGTGGGCTACACGCACGGCCACGTCGATCATCCAAGCTACAAGCAGGTGTGCTCGGGTAAGACGGGCCACGCCGAGGCCATTGAGATCGTGTTCAACGAGAACGAGATCTCGTACGCCCAGCTGCTCGACAAATTCTGGTCGATCCATGACCCAACCACGCTCAACCGCCAGAAGAACGACGTGGGCACGCAGTACCGCTCGGGAATCTACTACCATAGCGAGGAACAGCGCAAGCAGGCGCTCGCGAGTAAGGAAGAGCGCCAGAAGCACGTGTCAAAGCCCATTGTGACGGAGATTGAGGAAGCCACGACCTTCTGGGACGCCGAGGATTACCACCAGCGCTACCTGGAGAAAGGCGGGCAATGCTCCGACAAGGGCTGCGACATCAGCATCCGCTGCTACGGATAAGCGTACGTGCGTTCAACTCTTGGGTTGCATGTCTTGTTTACTCTTCTTTTCTTCATAGCAGCTCCTCGAGTGAAGCATGATAGTGTCCACGTCGTAATGCACAATGTAACGAGTCTCAATCAGCACCAGCTTCGTTATTCTTCTGTTAAACCTGTGGCTCGATGGCGATCATACATCGGGCTGCTGCTGGCGCTTCTTCATGCGCTCGAGCAGCGATCCCAATCGCTTCTGCACGTCGCCGCTATCGCCACTAGACTTCACTGCTAAGACTGGCGCTGGAGAGCTGATGGTCGACAGCTTAGCCTTGTTGGGCTCACAGCCAGCGACACCACCCCCAAAAGCAAGACTCTTCATTGGCATCTGCAGTTCGTGCTGTGACTGTTTCTGAGCTGCAGCGAAGTGTTGTCGCTGGTATTCTTGTTGTGTGGTATGCTCCTCTTCTTCATTGGCGTCTTCATCCTCGTCGTTCTCGTCGTCTTGGCACAGGTTGTGAGTCGTCGACACGTCCTGAAGGTCTCTGCTGAGGGTGTTGCTCGGCGACGAGCTCTTCTGATACGTCTCTGCGGCGATGAAGAGCAACTCGTTCGCTTCAACGAGCTTTGCGACAGTGCGTCCAGACGGTTGACTCAGCACGAGCGCCTTCATCGCGTGCATGAACTGAGAAATTCAAGTATCACACATATCCACATCATCATTACAAGCTCGGTAACAAGACTCAACTGCTTGTTGGTGTACCTCCAAGAAGGCATCTTCGGTCTTGGAGCCGAAAATCGTCTGTGCCAGGCTCTCAACCTGAGCTTTCGATAGCCACACGGGGGTCGTCACGGCCGAGGTGGACGCAGATTTACGCGTCTTCCGGTCGTTCGGTGTCGACTTGGAGAGTGTCGGGCGGTATGCCGACGAAGACATCAGCCGCTAAATCATTTTCAGCATTGTGATTTGAGCACATTAACTGAATAGCTAAGCCAGCTGGAATTGATACTTATGAATGCCTCACCTGGATCGTAGTCCTGGCAAACAACGTGAAGAGCAGTGTCGACTCGCTGTAGCGCCCTTGGAGGAACGATGTGAAGAGCTCCACGTCGACCCGCTGAGGGTGTTACGAAAGCGGACACGTGAGCCCATACAATCAGTAATTACGGCAGATATACAGTTTTATAAATGAGCTTACGTGCTGTAGACTGTGTAGGCCGTCGATGAGCTCCCAGGCCTGCTGGTCCACGAGCTTCTTGAGTCCGAAGCGGTTGGTGAGGTAGTGCTTGATAAAGCGGCTGAACGCGTTCGATGATGAAGGCGATACGCTCTTGTTGTGGTTGCTGCTGGCACTGAGCGATCCGTCATGGCCCTCTGAGGCGTTGGACGACTGTATCACAATGATAAGATCAGTAAAATAGAGTCAAAGCCGCACCTGAACGATGATGTATCAGAGCAACTCACGTAGCTCTCGGAGCTACTCGAGCCGTCCTCGTGCCGAGCGTCGTAGATCTCGTTCATGAGTCGCACGAGCCGCGTCTCCTTCACAAAGACCACTCCACCAGTTGGTCCTCTATTTACGCCATCCTTGCGCCCTCCAATCTATTGGGTTACTCCAAACAGATCAGTCAACGAGAGTCGAGGTCAAGACCATGGATAGCAGAGCCACTCACTCACCAGTGCAGTCAAATTGACGAACTGGTGGAGTTCCTGCGGGACTCCAGCGGAACGGACGTCACTCCCCTTCTCAGCCGCAGTGTCCTCTTCTCGATTGATGTTGCAATCTGCTTCTGTGGATCCTTGCAACTTGTGCCCAGCGTCACTTCGCACGTGTGGCTCGTTGTTGGCGGTGTACAGGCGGACATTGGCGGCGTATTTTCCATCGCTTGCGCGCTTCACGAACTGTGGAAGGCAAAGGAGTTGGTGGGTGAGCACCCGCATACATACAGCGACACCACAGGAGAAGCGATACCTTGACGTCGTGGTCGAGCAGGAAGCGCGTGTACTGCACTTTGGTCTTGGGGCTGAGCTCGCCGAAGACCACCACGTGCGTCGCCTCCATCTTGTGCTTGCTCGTTGTGCGCGTCGAAGACGAGTCCGCCGCTTCAAGTTCACACAAAGGCTGCTCGAGGTCCCTTTTTTATCCATTCTAGGACGTCCCACTTACAGGAACGGCTTGAGGAGCCAAACCCCTTAAGAAAGGGATTTGTTTATCTGACAGTTGTCCCGCTGGTTGACAGTTGGATCCTAGTCACTCGTTGCGAGCAGGTCGCCTTGACAGCAAGAATGTGCGTGTGAACAGGTCAGTATTCTCTTCACTCTCCAAATCTCTCTCTTCAGCTCAAGACCAAGATCCGCAACTTTTCTGCAGGCGTGCCTCGCCGGCGAGCGCGTCGTACGCGTCAATCCCGACCAGCTGCGCGTGGCTGGACGAGGACAGCGAGCTGGCGCTGAACGGGTGACGACGTGTGCGCGGCCTGCAGTTCTCAAAGGAGTGCGGTGTGGAAATGTACGCCGTCAACAAGGACTACATCAGCCAATTCTGCACAGCGATCGGCTTCGGGGGTCACTCGGCCGATAGCAAACCAACCTCACGCGTGCCGCCCTCGTCCCTTTTAGGGTCGCGTTGTGGAAAAGTGCGTGAGAGGTGTGCAGATATGAGCACCATACACTCGGAGTAAAAAGTACTACAAATCTGAAGTTTGTGCAAACAAGATTTGCAAAACCAATCAGAAAACGACCGGACGGCGCATTTCCCTGGAGATAACGACATCGTCGAGGGAGTTTACTTAGCAAAAAACTACTTTTCTGGAGGGTCACTTGGCGATCGTAGGGCGAGTAGAAGCTGGGTTTCCTGACCGGTGCACGGGACGGCGCTATCGCAAGGGTTGACCAGAAGTTGGCTTTTCTATTCGGATAGAAAATTCTTGTGTGTTTTGTCTGAGCTCGTCACGCGAGCTGATTGGACTGGTTGGACTTGTGCTCTTGGGCGGACGGCAAAAGGAAACCAAGCCGTCCGGCCGCCGGCACTCGATCCCGCATTCTCCAAACGGACTCCTTCCGCACCAAGCGCCTCCAGCAGCAGCAGTCTCCACACAACCTCCTCACAGTCTCTCCACGATGTGCGGAATCGTCGCGATCTTCGCGTCCATGATGAAGGAGAACGAGCTCCGCCAGGCCGCGCTCGAGGCCGGCAAGAAGTACGTGTGACTGACTACCTGTCTATGTGCTTCTGTGCGTGTGTACAAGATCCACATTGCCATTGATGCTCACGGGTGTTTTTTCTGTCACTTGTGCGAGTACAGGATCCAGCACCGTGGCCCGGACTGGAACGGCATCCGCGTGTTCGCGGACAAAGGCATCGCCATTGAGCACGAGCGCCTCGCGATCATCGACCCGGAGTCGGGCGCGCAGCCGCTGGTGAGCAACGACGCGGACAAGACAATCACGCTCGCCGTGAACGGTGAGATCTACAACTACCGCGAGCTTGCGGCCGAGCTCACGACGCCGTACAAGTTCCTGACCAAGTCGGACTGCGAGGTGATCATCCCGCTGTACCTGGAGCACGGCCCAGAGTTTGTGCACAAGCTGCGCGGCATGTTCTCATTCGTGCTCTACGATGCGAAGAAGGATTTTTTCATGGCTGCGCGCGACCACATGGGCATCACACCGCTATACTACGGCTACGGCGCGGACGGCAGCATCTGGTTCGCCTCGGAGATGAAGGCGCTTGAGCACGGCTGCGTGCGCTTCGAGGTCTTCCCACCAGGCAACACCTTCACGAGCGTCACCGAGTCGTGCACGCCATGGTACAACCCGTCGTGGTACCACCCTGACCACATCGGTGCTGACCCACTCGACCTGAAGGTGCTGAGAGAGGCGTTTGAGAGCTCTGTCAAGCGAAGAATGATGTCGGATGTGCCTTGGGGCGTCTTGCTCTCGGGCGGTCTGGACTCGTCTCTCGTTGCGTCCATTGCGGTGCGCGAGAAGAAGAAGCTGGTCGCTGCCGGCAACGAGTGGATTAACCGCGTCCACTCGTTCACCATCGGTCTCGAGAACTCACCTGACCTCATCGCCGCGAAGGAGGTTGCCGACTTCCTCGGCACGATCCACCACTCGTACACATACACGATCCAGGAGGGTCTTGACGCCGTCTCGGAAGTGATCAAGCACTTGGAGACGTACGATGTTACCACCGTGCGTGCCTCGACGCCGATGTTTCTGATGTCGCGCAAGATCAAGGCCGCGGGCATCAAGATGGTGCTCTCGGGAGAAGGCGCTGACGAGGTGTTCGGTGGTTACTTGTACTTCCACAAGGCGCCGAACGCCACTGCGTTTCACCGCGAGACCGTCGACAAACTCCGCTCGCTCTACCAGTACGATTGCCTGCGTGCGAACAAATCCACGAGCGCTTGGGGTCTTGAAGCCCGTGTGCCGTTCTTGGACGCCGATTTTATGGACATCGCCATGAACATCGACTCAAAGGAGAAGATGATTGACCTCAAGTCCGGCAAGATGGAGAAGTACATCATCCGCAAGGCATTTGACAACGAGGAGGAGCCATACCTTCCAAAGCGCATTCTGTGGCGCCAGAAGGAGCAGTTCTCGGACGGTGTCGGCTACGGCTGGATCGACTCGCTCAAGGATTGGGCCGAGCGTGAGGTGACGGACCGCCAGATGAAGCACGCCGAGCGATTGTTCCCATACAACACCCCGCAGACGAAGGAGGCGTACCTGTACCGCAGCATTTTCCAGAAGCACTTCGAGAAGGAAGTTGCCGCGCAGACTGTGCCAGGTGGTCCGAGTATCGCGTGCTCCACTGCGGCGGCTATTGAGTGGGACGCTGCATTTAAGAACAGCGCCGACCCGTCTGGACGTGCGATCGCTGGCGTGCACGTGGAGGCCTACGGTGAAAAGTAAGTGGGTCTATTCTACGAAAGCGGCACTGTCATGCAACTAAACACGCAGAACGGTCTAACAGTGCGCAGCAAGTAGGAGACGACTATGTGCAAAGACGAAATAAAGATGCGTGTTCTCTTCAGGTATGCTGCTTCAGCTTTGTGCTTGTTGAATGGTTGTAAAGTTCGTTGGATTTCTTCTGCGCCGCACTTGAAACCCACGGCGGTGCAAGTCGGCAAAGCGAAACGGATGCCTCTCCAAGTCGTTCAAGCGCGAATAACCGCCCGCAAATAGCTTGTCAATCGCTCACATCAGTTCGGCGCGTGAGAGCCGTGAGCAGAAGGTAAAGCTGCAAAGCCAGCGCACCATCTCCGTCGTCTCCCATTGCTGTGGTGTGTTCCCACGTACCATGCAATACCAGTCGAGCGATCCGGAGACCGACTTCCGCTGGGAGCAAGCAAGTGAGAAGCCAGGTCTCGCTATGAACAAGTCGTCCACGAGTCTGCC
Organism: Globisporangium cederbergense; assembly: GCA_023334245.1. Taxonomy (NCBI): domain Eukaryota; phylum Oomycota; class Peronosporomycetes; order Pythiales; family Pythiaceae; genus Globisporangium; species Globisporangium cederbergense. Next base: position 26,774 of record JAASGO010000057.1, read on the forward strand.
GCCAATCCATGATGCCGGAGCAAGTGAACAAACCTCACTGTTGCCCCGACTTCTTGTGCCGAATGCACACGTGCCGACGCCACCTCCTGCTGTGCAAAAGCATGACCTCAACAGCGCGAGTCGACTCCCAATGCCTCGCCAGCGACACAACATCGCGTCATTATCTTCCTCTTCACAGTTGAAGTTTCCGTCGCTGATCAAGCCCCAGCATCGGATCCCGTCACTGAGCGACAAGTCCGGCAAGTGCAACCAAGAGGAAGAGACCAACCACTGCGATCGTGACCAGCAAGTCCAGAAGAGCGAAGGGAACAATGCGGATGAAGACGAAGTCGATAATGCGAGTCGAACAAGCTCCAGTCGCGTGTCTGTGTCTTCAGGAATGCTTGCTGCCACGACAAAGCCCGTCGCAGACAAGAATCGCGACTTTATCCGAGAGCTGGAGGAGAAAAAGAGGAAGCAGAAGGAAGACGAAACCCGCAAGGAGCGGCGCAAGCAGAAGCTTCACGAGAAGCTGAGCCGCAAGATTCTGGAGGAAGCCGCACAAGCGCGTCAAAAGCAACAAGCTGAGCCAGAAGAGAATGGTGCTGGAGACACAACAGATCAGCACCCCGACGACGACCAGCAGGAGCCTGCCGACACGGTCGAGGATGACAAAGAGTCTGACGGCGAAGAAGTCCGCAAGCGCAAAGAGAAGGCCAAGCATCAGAAGAAGCTGCTGAAGAAGCAACAAGCTCTCTTGGAACAGATGAAGACTAAGCAGAAGGAGAAGCAAGAAGAGCTAGAGCTGGAGAAGGAGAAGGAGCGCAGGAAGCAGGAGAAGGTCAAGAAAGCAATCCTGACTGCGATCTACGATGCCAACGCGCGCCATCAGCTGGAAGAAGAGCAGGAGTATGAGCAAGATGGTGAGTTCAATGACGAAGAGGTGGAAGAACCTGAAGAAGTACTCAAGCCTGTCGAGAAAGAGCGAAAGAAGAAAGAACTACCATTGCGCAAGACGACAAACGGCCCAACTCTGGCTGCTGCAGGGAGCGCGGTGGCACTGCTACGAGACCGGAAAGAAGCAGCAACGCCTGCCCCACTGCTGAATCCTCAAGAAGAAATCCCCGATGAGCAGAAGCAGCGCGCGAAGGAGCAGCGCGACGCTATCAACAGGAAACAGCAAGAGTATTTGCAGAAACTCACCGAGCAGCGCAAGCAGAGGCAGAAGGAAGAAGAGGACGCCCGCGTGCTCCAAGAGAAGAGAAAGAAGAAAATCCAGCAAGACGCGATGCTTCGTCATCAAGAAGTCGCAAAGCAGCAGCACGAGGCCGCAACAGCTCAGCGCGAGAAAGAGGAAAACTCCGAGAAGACTGTCACTGCGGCTCCGCCAGTCGATGTCGAAGCCATGGTAGCTCGCCTGAGCAAACTGAAGGATCGCGACTCGCAGGTCATCCCGGAGGCGCGCGACTACGTCTCGTGGCGGAAACGACACGGAGTACGAGCCGACCAGAGCGTGTTCTGCATGACTGGGTGCTATCCTGTGATCCGCGAGGAACTCGAGAAGCGTGGCTGGTACTACAACCAAGAAAAGGTATCACCCTTCTTTGATCTGAAGTGGTCGCTCAAGAGCGACGATCTCAAGGCGTACAAGCTTGAAAAGCACCAGTATGTAAACCATTTCTTTCAGAACACTGCGATCACCACGAAGGTCGGCTTGCTGCACAACCTGCGCACTATGGTGTGGCATCAGAGCATGGACATCGACACCGTTTTCCCGCGCGCCTATGACTTGAATGAGCCTCGCGACATGGAGACTTTCGTACAGGACTTCCGGTATGGCTTCGCCGAAGGTTTGCTCAAAGAGCTCGCAAAGATCTACTTGCAGCGGAAGAAGAAGACGAGTGCGATCAAAGCGAACGTGGGTATCGTGGACGTGCTGCTCTCCGTTGCGAGGAAAAAAGTGAAGAGTAAACGTCCGAATGAAGATGAGGAGCTGTCTCAAGATGATGGTGATAAGAGCGATCAGCTGGAAGAAAGCATCGACAACTTGATAGTTCCAGGCATCGAGGAGCTCGTGACGGATCTGCAGTGGGAAGCTCTGACCAAGTGCCAAGTCGACAAGCCAGGCAGTCTGCGAGCGTCATTGGTGTACAAACGAAAGGTATTTGCTGAAGATCGAACGGATGCCTCGCTCGGGATCGAAGGTGGGGGCAATACTGGGATGTCGGCACAGGCTGGTGCGACTGCGAGTGTCGACACTGTGCTGAGCGCGCTGGAGAAGAAACAGCAGCGCCAGGTCGAAAAGCAGCGCATGGAGACGTTCAACCGCGAGAAGGCACGACTCGGGCAGCTTTTAGCGAGAGTCGAAGCCATTGACGAGCGAACTCTGCAGGAAGTCGTGCGCCTAACGCAGGCACTGGAGAAACTCTGTCCGCAGTTTCGAATCAACGGTGGCTGGGACGTCTCACCATCAACTGATCCTGGCACCACCGTCAGCAATCATATTGCAGCAGCAGAGACTGATACAATGGCCAACAAGAGCCGTAACATCTGGATCGTTAAGCCAGCGGGCATGTCGCGCGGCCGTGGCATCCGCGTGTTCAACAACCTCGACTTGCTGCTTGAGTACGCGGACGTGGAGAACCACAAGGAGTGCCAGTGGGTGGCGCAGAAGTACATCGAGAACCCACTGCTGGTGTGCAAGCGCAAGTTCGACATCCGCCAGTGGGTGCTTGTGACGGGCTGGGATCCGCTCACAGTCTGGTTCTACCAGGACTGCTACCTGCGCTTCTCGTCTGAGGAGTATTCCATGGACGACCTCAGCGACCAGTACGTGCACCTCACGAACAACTCGATTCAAAAGTACAGCGACAAGTTCAACGACGTGTACGCGACGGACGACGGCGAGATCCGCGTCGAGGGCAACATGCTTCACTCAGACGACTTCAAGCAGTACATCCGCTCGAAGCTGCACAAGCCTGAGGGCTTCTACGAGCGCGAAATCCAGCAGCGCATGAAGGATATCGTGGTCGCGTCGCTGCAATGCGTGCAAGACATGGTACAGCACCGCTCCAACTGCTGTGAGCTCTTTGGCTACGACTTCATGATCGACACGGACCTCACGCCCTGGCTCATCGAGGTCAACAGCTCGCCCGCGTGCGACTACAGCACGCCGACCGCCGAGCGCTACGTCAAGACGGGGCTCGCTGGGATCATCAAGGTGATCGTGGACCACCGCGAGTATGAGCAGAAGAAGAAGAGTGGCGCGACGATGCCCGAGCCCGACACGGGCTGCTGGGAGCGAATCCATAAGGGCGAGTACGTCGGCAAGCCCGTGTCGTCCTTCGGAGCGGATTTCTTCGTGAAAGGTGCCAAAGTGCAGAAACCAAGAGGTCGCAGCAACAAGCTGAGCAGTACGAACGGTCCTCAAGCACCAAAGCCCAGCAGTACCAGCGGCGGTACCGTCGCGTCAGGTCACCCATTATTGGACGATAGCAATGGCTGTAGTAGCAGGTTGAACGGCGGATTTATGATCGTCGAGGAAGACGAAGAGGAAGGAAATGAGCGAGGAGAGCTGCAGGATTCGCTGTCACACGAGCAAACGGATAGCGACGCGTTTGACGACATGAGCGATCCACATGTAGCAATAGGAGGCGCGCAGCGCGAAGACGCGAGCGACTCGGAGGCCGATGAGGAGGACGGAAAGACGGAGGACATGTTGGCCCAAGAAGGGGTTGCTGTCGGCAATCGTGGGCCAGCAGCAGACGCAGAGGAAGAAGGCTCCGAAGAAGAAGACGATCAAGCGCGTGAGGACGACGGAGACGAAGAAGAAGACGACGTGGATCCGCTCTTGTGATCGGAAGCAGCACCGCAGAGCAGCTTACAAAATTAGGGACTGCGCACTTCCATTGTGTTGAACTTGTGTCGATCAGCACCATAAAGAGCCATTTGACCATTTTTGACCAGTAGACCAAGAAGGTGTCGAGTGTGGATGTCAGCAGAAATGACGCACGCGCAAATGCGGTCGGTCGAGTGATCAGAGTGGTCCAATCAAAAGATCCTTACGTTCAGATGGGGAAAAGAACAAGAACGACTGGACCAAGCGAAGCTCACTCACACACATGGTAGGGTCTTTGAACCCAGCGTCTTGTGCCAGATGCTATCGCGAAAGCCTCGAGGCGCGCGTCGTAACCCCAGCTGGCGGCAGAATGCGACCGATACTCACAGTTGCGGCGATTTGAAGAGTGCTCTCTATCAGGGAATCAACTATGTTGATGCTGCAGGGAAACCGAGTCTAGGGAGACAAAGGCATACAAACGTCAAGGCTAACGCTGGATTCGTGACAACTCCCCTAGCCGCCTCGAAAGTCGCGCAAAGTGAATCGACGCTTCTAAAATACGTCCTCACCTGTCAAATTCTATTTGCCTGTCCAGCGACGCGTCAACCTTCCCACATCAAGGGTCAATAAACCTGTATAATTACATATACTCTACTTACCGATTTTAAACTATATATCGCATTTAATGGATATCAGGTGTCCCACACCACTTTGCGACTGACTCTCGTTCTGAAAAGTGCGTGACGGAGCTGCTCACCCGCCATTATCTCGGGTTTTCCCCACGCACTCACAGAATCGCGTCGGCAGGCCCGCACATTGGACACCACCAACCAAGCGGCCTCTCCCTCTCGGTAGCCCCTCTCTACTACACAGAGTTCATGGCGCGCGTGATACGCTGGCTCGCGCCTCTGATGGCGCTTCTCGCGCTGCAGGAAGCGTCGGCCACGATAGACTGCGGCAACAGCGGCAAGGTGATGCTCGCCAAGGGCTCCAAGAGCAACCAGGCACTGGTCTACGGCGCGTCGTGCAACTCCACGGCGCTCACCGTCGACTCGAAGAGCAAACTCACGGCCTCGGGACTCAAGATCGAGGTCGTAAAGAGCATCCCGGACGTCGTGGAGCTCAACCTGGCGCTCAACAGCCTCTCAGCCATACCTGCCTTCCCAGAGGCCGACGCACTTACCAAGTTGTACGTGCTTGCTCCTGCTTTTCTCAATTATATACAGGCCCTATGTTTAACGCGGAAAACCGAGTGGGGTACTAACTTGATGGCTTGTGTGTGTGATGGTGAAACACAGGACGCTCACGTCCAACGCCTTCACATCGTTCAAGGACATCAACGTCCCGGCCAACCTTAAAACATTGTGAGTTGCCATGATAACCTTATGTTGCTGTATCAGCTACTGACTGTCAAATGTGTTGCCTGTCATAGAGACCTGAGCTGGAATGGGATCGAGACGTTCAGTGGCATGACGCTCCCGTCATCGCTCACAGATCTCTACGTCGGCGGTAACAAGTTCACGAGCCTCAGCGGCTCGTTCCCCAGCACGCTCAAGCTGCTCTACGTGCACGACCTGCCGCTCAAGAACTCGCTCGCGGACGCCACGCTCTCCAACTCCATCGCCTATTTGTACGTCCGGCAATTATCACTGTGTCCTCCAGGGCAATACAAAGAAAGCTAACGTTGTTGCATTGCGTGCGGCTATCAGATCACTGGTCAACTCGGCCCTGACGACAATCGACAGCGACAAACTGCCATCCAACCTCACCAGCATGTAAGACCTTAAAAACTGCTACGTCTGGAAGACTGTGAACCAAACTGACTGGCGTCTCTCTCTCTCTTACTCTCTACAGAGATGTCTCCAAGAACAGCCTCACCGCCCTCCCTGCCAAGTACCCAGACTCGCTGCTCACACTGTACGTCTTCATGGATGAATGCATAGCTGTCAACTGACCCTGCAGTATTAACAGACTCTCATCTCATTCCTCTTTCGATGTGTTCATTTGACAATAGTATCGGCAGTGACAACAAGATCTCAGAGCTCTCCAGCATCTCGTTCCCGCGCGGAATGACGACCTTGTACGACAGTCACCTATTCTCCTATTGTGTCTTGTATCATACTCTCTAGTTCATCGACTAACTAACCAATGTGCCTTGACCTTTACAGGAACCTGTCGGGCAACGCGATTACCAAGGTCTACGGTGTAACGTTCCCGTGGTCACTCGCGACGCTGGACCTGGGCTCGGCAACCATCACGCAGCTCGAGCTCTCGCGGTCAGACTACACGACATTCACGCGTCTCAAGGCCTTCAGCGCGTCGATCAAGACCTCGGGCACCTGCGCGAACGGTGCCGAATCCATGGCGCTGGGCGGCAGCACGGTCTGCGTGCTCTCGGACGACGCATTCTACAAGACCTACCACCGCGCGACGGTTTCATCCTCGTCCACGGCGGGCAGCACTGGCGGTCCATCGGCGTCCACCAGCGGCACGGCGAGCACGAGCAGCAAGTCGAGCAGCCTCTCGGTCGTGCTCATAGTCGTGATCTGCATCGCCGCCGTGCTCGCCATCGCGCTGGCCGTCGTGGGCGTGCGCACGTACAGGACCAAGCAGGCCACGAAGCAGCAGGATTTTGATGGAACAGGCCGTTTCTTCGCGAACAACACGACTATCAGCTCGACGCACGGCACGGGCAGTGGTAACAACGGCATTGGGTACAACATGAACAACAACAGTGGGGACCTGCAAGGCGCTACGGGCTACAACTTCAACACAATCTTCACGGGCGGCAAGGTGACGATGATGGGTGGCACGGCCGTCGAGTCGAGCCTCGTTAAATACCGCATCCCGTCGAGCGACATCAAGGTGGGCAAGGTGATCGCCAAGGGCGGCTTTGGGGTCGTGCACATCGCGCACTACAACGGCGACTCGGTGGTCGTGAAGCGCATCCTGCCAGACAAAGCGAGCGACGACCGGTGCCTTGCGGCCTTCCTCGATGAGATCAAGCTCTGCTCGACGCTCACGCACGCTAAGATCGTGCGCTTTGTTGGTGTAAGCTGGAACACGCTTTCGGATATGGCTGTGGTGCTCGAGTTCATGCCGAATGGCGACCTCGAGCAACTACTCAAGCGTCAGCAGTCGCGCAAAGAGAGCCACCCGGACGAGTTTGACTGGTATCAGAACTCGGCGACGCTGCCGAGTAAGGCTGCACTGGCGCTTGACGTGATGGAGGCCATCGTGTACCTACACTCTTTCAGCTCGCCGATCATCCACCGTGACCTCAAGGCCAAGAACGTGCTGCTCGGGCCGGCTTACGAGGCCAAGCTGAGCGACTTTGGCATCAGCCGCGAGTGGGCCGTGGACACGACGATGACCGCCGGCATTGGCACGATGGCCTGGATTGCACCCGAGGTGCTCCGCGGCGAGCGGTACACGGAGATGGCCGACATCTACTCGCTGGGCGTCGTGCTCTCGGAACTGGCTACGTGCAACAAGCCGTTTGAGGGCGTCACGAACGCGCTAATCGTGCTCAAGGTAACGAGTGAGGAAAAGCCGGACCTGGGCAAGGACTGCCCCGAGGACATCCGCGAGCTGGCGCTGCGCTGCCTGAGCTACAACGCGAGCGACCGGCCGAGTGCCATGGTCGCGCACTACGAGATGCGCACGCTGCTCAAGCTGCACACGGCCTTTGAACTGTAGCTGTGAACAAATCTTTGAGTATCGTGAAAGAAGTGAAGGAGGAAGAAAGTGGTAAGGCTAAGCTAATAACTATGAATGTAAACACACGTACACACAACGAGCACTGATCTGCATCTGTTTATTGACTGACTACCCTTGGCTCAAGCTGTTTCGACCTGCCATATCAAAGGATGAATGAACTGGTCTGAAGCCATTCCGACACTTCGAAGTCCAAGAGCTTGGAGAGTGAACGACAAGAAGGACAGGGTAGGTGCCGGAGCACCCTCGGGCACCTCCGACAACCACCAAGTGACTTTCAAAAGACTTTCCAGTAGGAATCAAAGACATGCTTTGAGGAATTTGATTTGTGTGAAAACAAGAATTGTATGCGTAAATTAAGCCATGCAACATGAAATCTAGGAGCTAATGCTGAGTGAGACCGATTGGCGATCATCGACCAGATCATGTAATCTGTCTAGGCGGACAGGAAGGTCTTGAAGGCGTCAGCGTCGGCGAAGACGGCGTTGCTGGCGATGGCGTTGAGCACCAGTTCGAACTGCTCCTCGCGCTCGCGGATGAGCTCCTGGCTGTGCTTCCCCTTGAAGAGGGTGCTCAAGTTGGCCTTGGGCAGCGGCGGCAGCAGCGACGAGTTGGACAGCTGCGCGTAGAGCTGCTTGAAGTCGTTGTAGCGCTTCTGCAGCGACAGGCTACCGTCCGCGGCCTCCACGTGGTAGAAGACGACGCCCTGCTCCGTGATGGACACGCCGCTGACCGTGAAGTGCTTCTTGGCGGCGCTGGCGGGCGCTGCAACCACAGCAGCCACGCCGGTCTCGTTGGTCTTGGACGCGTTGGACGCTGGCGCCGAGGTCTGCGAGCGTGGAGCGCTGGCTGGAGCGGCAGCCGAGGCATTGGACGGTGGGGCCGAGGCCACTGGCTCCTGGACTGGGGTGGATTGCGAGCAGCCCATTGCTTGGTAGAGTACCTAGTTAGAAGTGGGAGTTGAGAGGTGCTGTGTGAGGCGCGAGGCGGATTGAGGAATGAGAGGAGACTGAGGGAGGTAAAAGGCTTGGGATGGAAGTGACCTGGGTGGGATGGCTGGTGAGGTGCACCTTTGGCTCAGCGTGCAAGAGCGAGCCGGTGGAAGCTAACGGCATGTGGCAGAGTAGGTGGCGTCCGTCTGGTTGGCTGGGCCGCCAGAGGGCGCGTGAGAACGCCACCTGGGCTTTAGAGAGCGACATTCACACACCCTCGCAAGCCATTCCAGAGCCATATTGGTTCGTTTTCTGTACGATTGAGATTTTTCAGACGACTCCATCTGGATGGAGCGCGTGATTTCGTGCGAATGGCTCAGGTACTCGGAAATCGCCGTGTGTTACGTTGGTTTCACCCATCTGAAGGATGGGAACTGCGTTTAGCCCGCCATGTCTCTCGGCTCTCCATACCGCACCGCAAGCTCTTGATCAATCGCCGCGACTGTGGTCACGCGAGGCTGCTCTTGCGATGCTAGAAAGCTTCGAGAGGCAATAAATGTGCTCATGCTCGCAAGCTATCCGGAGATCACCTGGGGGCTTCAGCTACTCAGAATGTACCCAGCTAGGCTAATGAAAAGACCCTGCTGGAGTTTAATGCTTCGTTACTTTGAGTGGATTTGTATTTTATCCACGACCCAAAAAATCCAAAAGCCAAATTGCGGAACTCTGATGGCAGACCAAGCGAATGCAGCACCACGACCTGCGCCATTGCCTGTGCATACAACGCGCGAGTTCCTCACACCGCCAGATGAGGTGGTGCTCACGTGCGCGTGGGTCGTGGCACGCGAACATGCGCAGATCGCCGCGCTCCCGCACGTTGCGCTCTCCGTCAGCGCCTTCCTGGACTTCTCTCCGCACTACACACTGCTCCACGCCGTGCGCAAGAGCGACCTGCGGCTCGTGCAGCAACTGATACGGCACACTGCAAAGGACAGCAGCCGATACCAGTACGTAGCGGGGATCCAGGCCACACTTGCGGCTGAAGAAGCCGCGCGCAACGGGGACGCGGTCATCCTGCAGTGTCTCTACTCGGCGTACCCGGGAGAGATCGCGGTCGAGGGCGTGATCGAGGAGGCCGCGTCCAACGGAGACCTGGCCATGGTCCAATGGCTGCACGCACACTCGTCCAACAATAGTAGCGGTGGGGCAATGTACAGCGAGTTCGCGATTGACGAGGCCGCGGAGAACGGCCACTTGGCCGTAGTGCAGTGGCTCTTTGAGCACAGGCGCGGTCAGTACACCGAGCACGCCATGGAGACTGCGGCCGTGAATGGCCACCTGAGCGTGGTCGCGTTTCTGCATCGTAATGCACTCATGGAGCTCTCGGAGGGCACGATGGACCAGGTGGCGGCCGCGGGCAACCTTGAGATGCTCCGCTGGCTGCACGCACACGGCTACGGCGGCTGCACTGAGCACGCCATGGAGGCCGCAGCCGAGCACGGCCACCTGCACGTGGTCCAATGGCTGCATGATAATTCAGGCGTTGGCTGTACGCCCAATGCCTTTGAGAACGCCGCGGATAGCGGCCACCTGCAGCTCGTCAAGTGGTTCAACGTGCACTACGATGATGAGCACTGGACACCCGAGGTCATGGACCTCGCAGCAACGAACGGCCACCTCGAGATCGTCAAATACCTCCACGCCCACAGGCTCGAGGGCTGTACGGTTCGCGCTATGAACTCAGCCGCAGCCAAGGGTCACTTGGACGTGATCAAGTTTCTACACGAGCACCGGATGGAGGGCTGCACACGCGACGCCATGAACTACGCGGCCTGTCGCGGCCACCTAGAGCTCATCCAGTGGCTGCACGTCAACCGCCAGGAAGGCTGCACGTGGATCGCGATGAACGAGGCGGCCCGCAATGGCCACCTGGAGATTGTTAAGTTTCTACATACGCATCGGTCCCAGGGCTGCACGTCCGCGGCCATGGACGATGCGGCCGGCTGGGGCCACTTGGACGTCGTCCAGTGGCTCCATGCGAATCGCCAGGAAGGTTGCACGCAGGCCGCCATGGACAACGCGGCGGTTAGTGGCTTCCTGGAAATCGTCGTCTGGCTCCACGACAACCGCATCGAAGGTTGCACGAGCCGCGCGATGGACGGTGCAGCCGAGAACGGCCACCTGGGGATTGTTCAGTTTCTCCATGAGCATCGGACCGAGGGCTGTACGAAGAAGGCCATGGACACGGCCGCGAGTCGCGGATGGCTCGAGATCGTCCAGTGGCTGCACGAGAACCGGACCGAGGGCTGCACGACCCAGGCCATGGACAACGCAGCCCAGGAAGGATCCTTAAACGTGGTCCAGTGGCTGCACAAGAATCGCAGTGAGGGCTGCACCACGCGGGCTATGGACGAAGCCGCGGGCAACGGCCACCTCGAGGTCCTCGCCTTCCTCTACGAGCATTATGGCCACGTTGGCTGTACGTCGGACGCCGCGACCAACGCCGTGTGGAGCAACAATCAGCAGATCGAGACACTCCACTGGCTCTACGAGCACTGTCCACACGCGATGGATCTCGAGGATCTTAGGGAGAAGTCCGAGCAGGCAGACATTCGTCACGTGCTCCGCTGGCTCGACAAGCTCGAGCAGCAGCAGCAAGAAGCGTCGGCCTCTTAGAACAAGTGGACGACGCCCAGCGGATCCAATAGATCCATAGTGAACGTACGCAGGTCCAGAAAACGAGCTTCTGAGCTGAGACTAAAGTGGCGATTGTTCAAGCACTGTGGGTCATCACCGTTGAAGCCCCAGGGAGGCTGTGGTGATATGACAACGAAGCCTTGAGCTCAGGCCGGACTCTAGGCTTCAGGCTTCAGGCTCGGAAAGCGTGAGGCTTTGCGAAAAATAACGAGAACGAAAACACTAAGCTCTGAGCCTTCGAGCTATCGTAGTGGCTTCAGATAGGTCCAGGGATCTCTCTTTCTGCTGCGCGCATTTCCCAGTTTCTCCTGATCCGGCGCCTCCGAGCGTTGGAGAGATCTGCAGAGATCCGCTCTGATGGATTGTGCGCATAACCGGCAGACTCGACGGCGACCGCGACGAAGCCAGTGTTTATGGTGCGACGCAGGCTGTTGAACAGACAGTACATACCCCCGCAAAGAGTTCGGAGAAGGTCTCTTTTGGAGGTCTTTGAGGAGCTGTCGTGGTTGATTCTTGACTACGTTGCATAAACTTCTCTTTCTCTGCTTTACGAAGTACTCACCTCCCACTAAATCCATAGGTTCAAATATTTGACACGATCGCTAAGCTTTAGACTTAAACAGAGGATTTACTTGAGCGCATTCGCTCGCTACGAAAACACTCGCTTTCAGGATCAACACTCATGGTGGCGTCCGTTATGGCATAAACAACGTCCGGGAGAGCAGAGTTTACGAAGACACAATTGTCTTCGTAAACTGAGCAAACAAACACGCCACTTATCGACCACCGGTGTTCACGTTGAAGCTTGTTGCCCTCTTTTTAATCAAAAGATCATTTCCAAACTCCCCTCAGTGATCGCAGTAGAGTCTTCGGTCACCCACGAGTTTATCGACGCCAAATGACAACTCAAGATGTTCTCGTTCTCGGTGCAGGCGAGCTCGGCATGAGTGTCCTCCGAGCGTTTGCTGAGAAGCACGACCCAAGTGTTCGTGTGGCTGTGATGCTTCGGCCTGCGTCAATTGATTCGTCAGACGAGATCAAGCAACGTGATCAACGCTTGATTCGCGACTGGGGGTTCAGTATCCTACCAGGAGACATCAATGCGATGTCCGTGACTGAGCTGGCAGTGGCGATGGAGCCCTACGACCTGGTGATCAGCTGCACTGGGTTCTCTGCTGGTGTAGGCACGCAAGTCAAGATCGCACAGGCTGTGCTCGCTGCTCGCGTGAAGAAGTTCGTGCCGTGGCAGTTTGGCGTGGACTACGACCGCATCGGACGCGGGAGTGCACAGGAGCTCTTTGACGAGCAGCTCCAAGTGCGCGACCTGCTGCGTAGCCAACACAAGACGGGCTCTTTGGCAACCACCCAATGGGCGATCATCTCCACCGGCATCTTCTGCAGCTTTCTGTTCAAACCGTGGTTTGGCGTCGTGGAATCTCAGCGATCCGGTCTGGAGATTGTGGTCCGAGCGCTTGGATCCTGGGAGAATGCAGTGACAGTCACCACTGTGGAAGATATCGGCACGCTCACGGTTGGCGTGGTCTTATCGCCCGAGACCCAGTGGGACAGCGTCACGTTTGTTGCTGGTGACACTGTCACGTACGGCAACCTCGCTCGACTTGTCCAAGAAGCAATTGCGACGTCGTCAAGCGTCGTTCGGACCGAAGTATGGACTTCCTCACGCCTTGAAAAAGAGCTCCTGGAAGACCCGACCAGCTCGATCAACAAGTACCGCGTCGTGTTCGCGAAAGGAGTCGGTGTGTCCTGGGATAAGAAGGACACTTGGAACGCGCGCAATGGACTCAAGACCACCACTGTCGAGCAATGGCTCGCAGCGAACCTTTCTGTGCTCTTTGATCATGAAGCGTAAAGCAGGAAATTGCCGCATGTAGATCACCATGACTTGAAGGATCATCCCCGAGCACTGGTAAACCACATACAGACCTACCAACCTCTGAGCGCTTTCCACGTTCCTAATATCAATGTATCCTCCTACGAAATAGGATAACAATGGTTCGTGTGCTACCTGTCGTTTTGGTCCACCAGTGCGCCAGCCATCGGCTTGTAGGCGAAGAAGCCCTCAGTCGTGAGTGAGCAGTGTGGCATGCATGTCGAACCACAAGTATTTCTCTGTGCAGATGATCAACAGAGAGGAGAACACGAGAGAAATTGAGAGGAGGCTAGCGCTTTACGAGGTATGGCAGTCCCGATGGCGTTGAGAAAGGAACATGGATCTTGACAAAACAAAGCAGAGGGTGTACTTGAGGCCCAATCAATCAATTGAATTCCTCTTCGCTTTGAAAGTTGGCCAAGTGCCTCTCAAAGAGAGTCTCCACCCCAAAGCGTCGCCATGAGAGCTCTCTGGTGACATGGTCAGCATCGATGCGGATCTGTAGTTGCTGCAGCGCATGAAGTGCCTCCGCAACATGACGTGTGGGAAAACGGACTCCAATCTCCACATGGCGGTGGTATGAAACAAGCACTTGTGTTCTTGGCCATTCTGTTGCTGCTGGGATTCGGCATCCAGCATGCGGGGGTGACTCGCCAGATGGATCCATTCCAAAAAGGTTCATCCAGGCTTTGCACTGAACATACACTTGTGTGAATGGCTCCAGATTGCCAGCAGCTCCAGTGACTGCAACAAGCCACCTGGTTTGCCTCCTGTGCGCAGTAACGCAGCGAGTGAGCAGCTCTCTCTTTCAAAGTTTGTGGTCATTCGCCGAGCGTTAGTGCTGTGCCCCTGGTCTCCCATGTAGCACGCTTCGCTGCCAGGAACCTCATCTGTAACGTTGGCGGACTTGGTTGTTGTGTGCGAGGCAAATTGGAAAGTGAGATTATCTGATCGGCTTAAGCAAACCCAAAGAAAGCACAGACTGACAAGAACGAAGAGCGAGCTCTGTTGGATAGAGGCCAACACATGAGCTGCTCGTGGGTCTTGGACGGAAGTGATGGTGGTAGGTGCGGCCCTGGATTGTGAATACTGGATACTGGATTCGAGGCGGTATGAGGATGCACTTGGATGGCGATGCCCAAGCATGGCGACGCAGTGGGACTAGATGATTTGTTATATTATCAATGACCACTTGTTGCGCAACAGGGCGGCGCTGAATCTGGGCTTTCTCCCGCTCACCAGCCCCTGCCGAGCGGGAGATCGCTCACGTCCAAGCTGTTCATTCTCCAATTCATCTTGAGCTCTGTGCCCCGCTTCCAAATTCCAATCAAGTAGATTGACAAGCATCCCAAACAAGGTATCCAGCCTGATTCACAACATTAAAAATCAACACACCAAGAGCAGCTCATGAACACGACAAGCCGCAGCGCTGCGGCCGCTGCCTCAATGATAGCAGCGGCGCTGGCTCCGCTCGTGGCACACGATCACAAAGACGACCGCACAGTGGATGCAGTGGCGCTGGGGCTGCAGAATATCAGCATCTCCTTCCGCTCCTCTGACGCTGTCGCTGCAGCAGACGCCACAACACACGTTAAAAAAAGAAGCAAGAGACCCTAAAGTCGTTCAGGCGCACGATCGTCGCGCTCGTGAACAAAGTGTACGCGGCGCTGGGTAATGCGCAGCCGGAGAATACGTACCAGAGAGCGCTGCTGCTGGAGCTGCTGGAGCTGCCCGGTGTGCGCGTGGCGAACGAGCTGAGCATCAACATCCTGTACGACGGCAAGCCTGTCAGCACGCGGCGCGCGGACCTGGTCGTGGGCTTCGCCGACGGCAGCAACTGCATCCTGGAGCTTAAGGCCGTGATGAAATTGACGGCCGAACACCTCAAGCAGCTTGAGTACTATATGTGGTCGTTCAGGGTCCCGCACGGCGTGCTCATCAACTTCCCGCACGTGCCGGACTTTCCAGACATCCCTGACAAAGGCGTCGCCGGCGGCTTCACGCTGGACAAGCTGCATGGCGAGACCGAGCTCAGCAACAGAAACCTGCGCAAGCGTGCCATCTCTGAGCCAGAGATCCACTACGTCTCGAACGCAAAGATCGTCCCTCCAGACGCGGAGGAGAAGGTGTAAAGCACTTGTGCTGTGCCACGATCCTTCGCTCACTTAGCAGTACCTTGCATGGTCGCATCACCACACCCATCGCTCTTGCAAAATCCATACTATTGTCTATTGTTTGTTTACCCTATTGCTATCAGCAGGATATCCCTAAAGCTCCTCCTTCTCGTCGTCGTTCACCGAGACGGCCGAGAGGTTGCTCAAGCGGTTGTTCTCGCGCTCGAGGCGCTCGTGCTCGGCCATCTCCTGGTACTTCTCCGAGAGCACCCACTCGCGGCGGCGCACAAAGCCCTGGTAGCCGCGGCGTTTGCTCTTCTTACTGGAAGATCCCGTACCTCGCACGCTGTCCACGCCGACACTTCCCCTTCGCGATACAGGCGCCGCGTTCGTGCTGGACGGAAAGAGCGAGAAGTCGGTCGCGTAGACCCAGCCCTCTTCGTCGCAGCCCGGTGCATCCAGGTTAAGCTCCAGGCCGGCGAGCGGGATGCGCATAGCACTCAGCTTGCCTGAGCGGTCACTCCAGCGGCTGCGGTCTGTGGGAAGCAGGTAACCTGGGTACGTGCTGCCGAAGCCGCAGAAGGGCTGGTAGCGCTCATTCTCGAAGATCACCGGGTCGTCCGAGAGCAGGATCTGCTGGCGCACGTGCACGTTGATGCCCTTGCGACGCGATGGAGCCGAGCCATTCTCCGGGTTGCTGCCGTTGTTCAGGATCCAGTTGACAATGTGTGCCGGCTGGTCAAACGCGAAGCCGCGGTAGAGCGGTGCGCGACCGGGCGCCGTGTATCGAATTGGCACGCGGTCGAGCACGCGACGTTCCTGGTAGTCCATCATGCTGGCGAGCTCCGGGTTCAAGTAGCTGGCGGCCGGCGGCTTGAAGTGGAGCAGGTCTTGGTACGTAGGCTCAAGGGCCGCAGGCACGGGCGACTCAGGGTCACCAGCCACGGACTTCGCACTCTTGGACGACGGCGACATTGTCTCTCGCACGAGGTCTAGATACTCGGGCAGGAAGCGGCGGCGGCAGGCCTCGTAGAAGTAGTCCTTGAATAAGATCGCGACGACCGCAAAGAGCTGGCCGAACCAGAAGCTCGCGCGCGCGAAGACCCAGGGAAACGTGTACGTGTCGTAGTCGGGCGACGTCCACGTGATAAGGTCGATGGCGTATTGGAAGGCGTAGAGCGCGAGTATTGTGAGCGCCATGCACACGACTTCGAGCACGTCCCACGAGTTGACCATGAGGCAGAAGCGTGCGCTGACGACGATGCAGAGAACGGTCCAGGCCACACTCTCGAGCACCGTGTACTCGACCGTCTCGCCGTGGCGCATGATGTTAGGGACCAAGACGAGTGTAAAGAAGAAGACCCCGATCGAGTCGATCACGCCCAGCACGATCCATTTCCAGAACATGAGGTACGAGAAGAGTGAGTGCTTGCGCGTGGACGAGTGGTACAGCGCGGGAAACTGGAGCACGACGTCCTTGGGCAAATCCCTGTCGAAGACCGAATAGATCATGATAGGGAGCGCCGTGAAGATCAGGTTATAGCCTTGCTGGATAAGCGCCGAGTAGATCATCGTGCCTGAGTACGCGCTCGGCGTGAGCGCGTACCAGAAGAGCGACACGTTGTAGACCACATTCTTGTAGAACGTGTAGACGGTCAACGCGGCGATGCGGTCGTAGTTCCAGCGTCCGTGCACGAGCAGAAGCGTGCTGAGGAAGCGGAACTGGCCGAGCGCGTAGTCCGAGCTGTTCACGGCCTGCATACCCTCCTGCCCACTAATGCCGATGCCAATGTGCGCGCTCTGGATCATGGGCACATCGTTGGCGCCGTCGCCGATCGACAAAGTGTGCGAGTCGTGCACGTTGAGTTTTACGAGTTCCACAAGCTGCGCCTTCTGCTGCGGCGAGACGCGACAGGCAACCACAACCTTGCAGAGCAGCGAGACGCGCAGCAGGTGCAAGTTGTACAGCGGGTCTTCAAGGATCAGGTTCAGGCATCCGCCGTCGATCACGAGCGCATGCTCGATCGGGTTCTTCCTGACATCGCCACCTGTTGGCAACATCGTCGGCGTCGCAATATCGCCATCGTTAAAGGTGTCGGCATCATCACGGCAGTCGTAGATCGAGTGGAAGACCTTGTCGAGCTGACGCAGGATCGATCCTTTCGTGCGGTAGGTGGCCGAGTTGATCACGTGGCGCTGCATGTCGTTGTTGAGCAGGCGGCAGGCGTAGCCAATGTTGATCGCTGTCTCCTCCATATCGCCCGTGAGTACCCAGATGCAGATACCGGCCTTGGCAAGTTGCTCCATGGCTTCAGGTACGCCGTCTTGGAGTCGGTCCTCGATGGCCGTGGCGCCCAGGAGCTCCAGGTCGCTCTCGAGCTCGTCCTGGAGTGTGTCGATCGCGTTCTTCTCTCCGCGGGCCTTGGCGTCCACCTCCTGCAGGTCTGCGCACGCCCTGCGGTAGCGCAGGTGGAATGCCTCCCAGTCCGTCACGCTCATCTTCTTGGAACAGATCACCAAAGTACGAAGGCCGTCCTGGGCAAAGGTCTCAAGATTCTTGAGCGTCTTCTCGCGAGTTTTGGCGTTTGTCTGTGAGATCGCGTCCGACGCCAGGCGTGGGAACAGCATGCTATCAGCGCCCTTCGTGAGCACGAGCACCTCATCCTCGTCGTCCTCAGTCATGTCCATGAGTTCAACGTCCGTCTTGCGGCGCTGCACGATCACTGTCATGCGCTTGCGTGTCGAGTCGAACTCGAAGACCTCGAGGATGTCGTACTGGTCGATGGCGCCCGTGGGGGTCTTGAGCGACACGCTCCCGGGCTCGCGCTCGATGAACTCGTAGCCAAAGTACTTAGCGCCGCACACGAGCGCCTGTTCATCGGGGGACGAGGCCGAGTACTGGATCGGCAGCTCCTCCATGCCTTCAGGGACAGTGTCGATGCGCTCAATGAGGACGCCGTGGCAGAGCGCCAGATGCGTGAAGAACTCGCGGATCTTGACGCCCTGCTCGCTGTCTTCCTCACGCATGTGCTGCCACATGCGCTTGTCCTTAAAGTTCACATTGGGCGCAGGGCACTGCGTGTACGCGTCCTCGTCCGAGCTGCTGATGTCGTCGTCCGAGTCCTCTTCAACAGTCTTCTCGCCCTGGAAATCGTCGCGAAGGCGTGCGGCCAGCCCGATGGCCGTGATGCCCTTTCCGTAGCTCTCGCCGTTGATGCTGCACTTGCGGAACTCCATCTTGTTGCACGTGAGTGTGCCCGTCTTGTCCGAGAAGATATGCGAGATCTGGCCGAGCTGCTCGTTGAGCTGCATGTTGCGCGCGATCATGGGTGCGTCGTTCTCGGCGTCGTACATATCCAGGTCGCGCTCCATGAAGTACGCCTGCAGCGCCTTGACGAGCGTAATTGAGACGTAGAGCGTGATGGGCACCATGGACGCCAGCGTCGTGAAGAAGTACACGAATGTGCCCACGATGCTCTTGTCGAAGGACTCGGCGTCAAAGTACGGCGGTAGCTGAACGTTCTTCATCCAGATGTTGTCGCCGATCGCGCCAACCAATGACATGAGAAATAGGATGATTACGACGATGATCACCTGCTTGTTCGTCATCTCGTCGATGGACGAGACCTTGATCGGAAACTCATCGCCCGAGCTCATCATGATCTTCGAGTCCACGCCTGTGTTCACCACAAGACCGTACACGAAGCTCGTGTTGCGCAGCTTGCTGCCTCTCAACAGCATGTTCTTGAGAGTGAGTGCGATGCCCACGTCGCCGCTCGAGTCGTTCTCCTCGAGGTACAACGTGCCCGAGTACCGATTGATGTCGCCGTTGGGCAGCTCGCTCTCGACCCAGCCTTGCGCCACCTCACCGGCGTCCTCCTCGTTAGCGAACATGTTGCGCGTGGCCTGCGGTGCCTCGCGCAGCTTGAGGTTCGTCTCACCGTCAAGGTTCTTAGTCTCGACGTAGCACACACCCGTGTTGCCGCCGCTGCGCGCGCCTTCAGCGGGCACAACCGAAAGGATAAGCACGTCTGCGGGGAGCGTCTCGTGGTTCTTGATCTTGACAAAGTCGCCCACTTTAACGTCGCGCCACTGGACTTCCTCGAACTCGCGCAGCTCGCGATTAAACACCTGCGTCTTGGCCGAGTTCGCCAGGTCGTCGGCGATGTGGCGCTTGTAATCCTCGAATCCAGCGAAAACGGCGTCGATGATAGTGACGATGGCCAACGGGATGAACTGCAACGGTACGCCATCCGTGGGCGAGATGTCCGGGATCATCTGGAAGATGCCGATGAGTAGGAAGTACAGGTTCGCTGTCTTCTGGAACGTCAGATACAGGAACACGGGCATGAAGCTCCACCACGTATACTGTGACGTCTTGACCTCGTTTGACGGGAAAAGCACGGCGGTCTCAGCGGCGACCTCGCCGTCCTCGTTGAGTGGGTCGTCGTGGCCCTCGTCCGACAGGATTTCGTCCGCACTACCGCCGCCGTTAATCTTCACGATCCGGTAGTTCACGCGGTCGGCAGTATGTACCGCGTTCGAGTCCAGCGAGAACATGCTGCTCGTGCGGCCAAAGAGCCGCTGGCTGAGCTTGGACGCCAGCGTCGGGATCCCGTTCGCTCCCGCTCCTGCGGCTGCTGTGGTCGCGGCTGTGGTCGTGAAGGATGACGCGCCGGCCGATGCGCTGCTGCCGTCCTGGATAGCCGTGACGTCCCGCTGGAGGTTGGCCATCTGCACTTCAAAGTCCGTCAGCGGACGCGGGTCGCCGTCCCGTCGCGGCGACATCGTGTCGGCAAAACTTGTGCGCGCGTTCTCTTCCTCCTGGCGCGCGCGCAGGCGCGACCGCAGTGACGCGGCGTTTGCGCGGTCGATGTACCGAGTGGTCGAGCGCGTGTTCTGGCGGAAGCGCAGCGAGCGCGGCAGGGTCGGTAGGTTGTTGCGGTAGAAAAGCCGCCAGCTCGAGCCGCGCGCCATGTTTGCCTCTCGCGCTGCCACACCAGTGGTGCCGCCATTGTTCAGCACCTCGCGTTCTTTTAGCTTGGCACCCGCGACGCCTCCCACACGGGCACCGCCTTCACGGCCGCCAGCAGCGATGTTGCCTTCGCTCTCGCTGTCGTCTAGCAATCGCTGTCGAATACTCAACGGGTCCGTGGATGTGAAGGTGCGGAAGAGCTCCGAGTTGGGCCGTGACTTGCGTAGACTCTGTTCGCCGTCGTCAGTGCCGCGCCGCAGCACCTCCACCGTTTGATTGCGGTGGAAAAAGCGGCTATTGCTGCTGCTGCTCGTCGGCGGTTGCTGTTGGACGTCGGTGTCCATGTCCACGTACGACGCGGAAGGCGAGGCGGCGCCGCTCAGGACGCCGTTCGCGTTGACCTCCACCGCCGCAGACGCCTCATTCATGCTGTAGTACCGCTGCGCGTCTCGACCGCCGACGTCCTCCGCGCCGTCCGCGGGCGGCGTGGTCGTCGTTGTCCGCTTCTTCATCGATCGCTCGCTTTTCGATTGTGCTGTCTCGAGGATGAATTGCGCGAAGACTTTGTTGGGTGGTCGTGCGAAGGTCGTTCGACGGTCGCAGCAGTGAATATGTTGTTTGAAGGAGTAAAGTGCGCGGAGATTTTGCTCAGATGTCGCTAGAAAGTCGCGCGAAAGTCGCTACAGCGTCATAATCATCCTCACGTTCTGGCTCCAGATTAGTGACTATGAATCACTAGTGACTTGTTCTTGATACATTGCACTAATTTTGCACACCGTGTCTCTTGATTATATCAATAACTAATGCTACATTTTATATGTACAAAAAATGACTAAAATATTTGACTAATGCATAAATGTTATAATTTCATCTGATACGTATGTGGCAGCAGACAGTAAAAAACGAGTCGGAAAGTGATCATAAACTGTGACCGCGTAATCAACATGCGGATAATCATCCCAATTTTTCTCAAAAGTTACAGTGGTTACAAGGGTTACCGATACAGTAAACAGCCACACAAACCTATGCATCAAGTCGATTTTTCACGACACCCGCGAATGATATCGACCAATGTAGTCCGGGAGAAATACATGCTTTCCTATGCATGGAACTGCAATGATCCCGCACACACGTAACGCAGAATGTTGAACGCCGCGCTTCCGCCCCGACCAGCGATGGACGCGCAGTGAGGACAGTCGGACACATCCTTGCTCCAAGTTTTTAGACGGAGACGATCGCACTGAACGCACATACGACGCGTGTACATCTCTGAGTAGACCGCGACGCGCTTGCCACTGACCGCACATTTGGCCTGGAGCAGCTTGCGAATGCGAAGGTGGTTCAAGTTCAGCATACCCTCATTGAAGCGCTGTTCCTTTTCACTGCATCTTTTGTCTGGAGAATCGAAAGCAAGATGGGGTCGTAGTGTTTGGTCAGGAAGACACTCGTTTGATAGTGCAGCTCTTTGACGCAGCTCTTCATCTTGGCGACGCAGCTTGTGAACGTGCGTTTGATTTTCACATATGTCCTGTACTACCAGCGCTTGGTCTTGCCGTGTCAATCCTTGAACTTCGAGATCACTCGCTGAGCGTCGTTCCGGCATTTTTGCAGCATGCCTAGGTAAGTCTTGGTGTTGCG
This sequence comes from Globisporangium cederbergense, assembly GCA_023334245.1. Classification (NCBI taxonomy): domain Eukaryota; phylum Oomycota; class Peronosporomycetes; order Pythiales; family Pythiaceae; genus Globisporangium; species Globisporangium cederbergense. Next base: position 48,555 of record JAASGO010000057.1, read on the forward strand.
CTCGAGCTCGGCGATGTCGCCTTCGATGTTCACGCCGGTCAAGAACGCCTTGACCCCAGGATCTAGCGTGATGCATTTGCCTTGGTAGTCGAATGGCATCGGCTGGGCGAGTTCTGGGCTCACTATAGGTGCATGTACCACATACAGAACTCTATTCAAATGAAAAGCGCAATCTTGGCCTCCTTGCCCTCGACATCTTGTGAACTGCTGTAAACATCGCCCATTCCACACTCCCGCAGCTCACGCCACGTTCCCCATGTGAACTTACGCCATCAAACCAGCAGCAGTCCCACCATTCGCTTGTCGCCTTAGCCTCCCTTCCAGTGCGGGGTTCTCAGTCACACGTGGGTGTCATTCGCCTTCCAACCGTCTTCCAAACACCCTATTCAGCCAGCCAGCACAACACGATGCGAACGATAGCGTCTCAGATGAGTGACAGTGACCGCAGCGGGATGCTCGAGATGTCCTCGCCGTCAATCACGATGCGGCCTGCGCCAAATGCAGCAAGAGAGGTTTTTGTATTCAATTTCGTACTCTCCTGAAAGGAAACGTGACGTGGATTTGTATGCAATATAAATGCAGGTCAAATAGACCTTTCATACGATTGGCTACTGCACGACTTGGTATGATTTGCGCTATCTCATTGGATAAAAATAGCAGTAAATCTTCACCACTAGGCTTCTAAATAGCCTGCAGTTTGTACTGACTTGAATATGCAGCGATTAGAATTAGATAAACAGTCAGTTGTATTGTGACGACGGACAGATCACATTTGAGCAGTGAATGCGAGCGCTTGGAAGCATCCGGGTTTCTCTCAAGTCCGAGGCTGCGTGACAATGTAACCTTTGTTTTTCTGTCACTTGCTCAGCTCGCGATCGTGGACAACTCCATACTTCTCCACGGGTCGTTCAACTACAATCTCGACGCACAGAACGGAGGAAGTCTCAAAGACATCCTCGTGCACCATGGCGGCGAATTCCTTCCTATCCTAAAAAAAGTCCTCTGAGATCGCCAACACCGTCCCGGTCTCGACTACCATTCGGATTCCAGCATCACCTCTGACTCTGCCATAAACAAGGGCGGACTACCCCGAAAGCACTGACTCGCATGGACCACGAGATCTGCTAGAAGAAGACCGGGAGGATTGCGCCTTCATGTGGAGTTCACGCGTGGACGATCCGCATTCAACTTCCGAAGCAATCGAATCGGATCCTTCCCCACGCTCCATGAGCGAGCGTGCTGCGATTTGCTGCCCATGGACACCTTTGAAAGTATCGCTGGTTATTGTTATCGACACACGACCCATGAGACGCGCGAGATCCGGCGCTGCATATGATTATGACTGCGCCACCTGCCTCCGCGTCCGTAAACCTCCTCCTACTCCTCTGTGTTCGTTCGTAAGGAGCACCGCATGTGGATGCAGCAGGTGGTAAATCTGCATTGGACACTGTATCCACAAGCAGAGACATGTCTTGAAGGTGAAGTAAACATTTTCAGGAGCTCAAGGAGACACCGAAGCGCTAAGCATTTATCGAGCGAGCGAGCAACCCTGACAAAGGAAGTCTGCCGCTGAGTTCATTTCAAATGCGCTGTGGGGAGCGTACACTATATCCGCTCGCTTGGTGTTAAAAAAACTATGTGATCTGGAACAGCTGGTCCGACCAACTTCAGAACAACTCTCCACCTTCTCTTTCTTCCTTCTCCCATTACTCTTCTCTCTCACTTCGCATTCGTTTCTGATACTAGGCTTCTGTATGCGCGTTGGCTCTGAAGCCTAGCTGCTTTCAGTTTTAACCTGCTCAACCATAACGACACACACAGACATCGTCAGATCAATTTCATACACCTCACATACCTCGCTGCAAGATTCAAATTCAAACATACCTCAGTACTGTCGCCAGCCGCCTCCACCTTCACAGCTGCCGTAGCGTCTTGGCTCTGCGTGAGCGCAGCAGGGGCTTCCTGGGGCTCGACCCATACCATCTGCAGCGTTGCGTCGCCAAAGACGCCGCCGTGGCTGAGCGCAGCCTGACCGCCATATCGGTCGTGGAACTTGATGAAGCCCTGGGCAGGCGACGCCGACTCGTCCACGACCACGCGCTCAATCGCGCCAAAATTGCCAAAGTGCTGCTCCAGGACACTCGAGTCGCGCGCTGCCTCGGGCAAATTTTCCACCTTCACAATCGTCGTACGGTTGTCCAGCGTATGCGAATGCACGGAGTAGCCGCGTCCCCCACGACCGCCAACGCGTCCGCCTCCTCGCTGGTATCCACGACCACCAGCCCAGCGTCCACCACCGCCGCCACCTCGACCACCGTAGACTGGAGCCGCTCCACCTGTGGATGCTTCAGCCTCGAGCGCGCTCAACTCTGCCTTCAATCCGTTGATGTCGCCTCCGGAGTCCGTTCGTGTCATGACTGGGGCTGTGGTTGCCACCGGTCGTGGCTGCAGCGCTTTGAGGTCTTCTGACAGAGCCATGATCTTGTTCAAAAGGTCGCGCTTATCTGCGAGCGAGAATTTGTCGCTGTTCTGGCTCATTCGCTCTAACAGTTCCTTGTGCTGTGCTAACTGGCGCTTGATCAGCTCCTCTTTCTGCTTCATGAGTTGGCGCTGCTTCTCTAGCAGCTCTCGCTTCTGCTCAAGCACCTTGCGACCTTGTTCGAGCGCCGCCGCACGAAGCTCTTCAGGTGTCATGTCCTTCTCAGGAGCTCCATCGTCACCATTCTCTAGTTTTTCGCCAGGCACTGCCGCAGTTAAAGAACCAGTAGCTGCGTTACCATTCTCACCTGACGCCCCTGTTGTTGAAGACTCATCTCCGTCCTTGGACGATGACTCTGCTGCGGTCTGTTCGGCGATCGAGGGCGCCCCCTGCGGATCCTTGGCGTCGTACTTGGCCCATTTCACCTCGATGAAGCGATTATTGCATACGGGGATGGGCGAGTGGAACGCCTTCTTAGCCTCCTCCTCGGTCGCGTACTGCACGTACGCACACTTGAAGCTCGGCCGCATCTGCACGTTCACGACATTGCCGAACTTGGAAAAGTGCAGACTCAGCTTCGTCATGTTCACGTACTTTGGGTCGACGTTGCTCACACGCAACGTGGTCTTCGCGCCGCCGTTGTAGCCATTGTTGTCGGCGCCGCTCTCGTGGTCATCCTTGCCGCTCGCTGGTCCTGCACCGTACTCACCACCGCGTCCTCCGAAACGGCCACCGCCGCGTCCTGGGCCGCTTCGGCCGCCCGCTGGGTGCGGGTAGTACTGGCCGCCGCCCATGTGTCGCGGCATCATCATGCCCATATGCGCTGGTGGACCCATAGCCGAGTTCTCTGGGTTAAAGCCGTTCGGATCAAAATCACCCATCGGAAACCCACCGTGCGGAGGGAAGCCGTGCGGTGGCTGCCACATGCCCATGTGCTGTGGAGGCGGCATCCCCCACTCCGGCGGGAAGTTGCGACGGCCAAAGTTTGGGTCCGCACCGCCACCACGGCCCATCATCGGACCAGGGCCGATCCCGTTGTGCGGGCCGCGGCCACCGCCGCGCATGTCGCCCCGGCCAGCGTACGCCGGCTGTCGCCGTCCTAGATCTCTTCTTGGCCCGTCGCGCACGGACTGCTCGTCGTCGCGTCGGCGCTTGTTGAACCGCCTCCGCTCGTCATCATCTTCCGAACTGGTGCGCCCGCGTCGTCGCGAGTTGTCGTCACTGCGGCCGTCTGCAGCGTACGACTGCTGCTGGTCGTCACCGCCACGAGCACCGTCGTCGCGCTCTTCGTGACTAGCCTTGTACGATCCGTCCTCCAGCGCCTTAAATAACCGACTCACAAACCCCTTCGTCTCTGTGACAACACAGTAGCAGCAAAACAAAAATGCAATTAGTATCATCCGCCCATTCATTCCTTCGCCATGAAGAGCTACGAACGCACCGTCGCCCAGGAACTCCTCGAGCTTGGATATGCACGTCTCCTGCAGTCCGTCCTTCGTCGGGTCGTTCTGGATCAGCGCCAAAACGTACTTGCTCAGTACCTCCGGGTCCGCATCACAACTACAGACATCAGAAACAACAACGTTCAACACGCCTCATGTCAGTTGCAATCCATTTACCTCCTCCCATCATGAACAAAACGAAAAGCGAGCAATGTACGCACACAGGCTCGAGGCTGCGGATAAGCCAGTCGCGCAAGAGGTCCGTGGATTCTGCGTCCATGCTGGCTGGTCGTATGAAGCTGTAGCTCAAGCTGCTGCTGGCCTCCACGTATGTGTGGTGGATGGATGGATGCGTCCGTCGTCGAGCTTCGCTGTGCGGCCCTAATAACAGCTCGCCCGGTTGAGCGCCTTCCAATCACAAATGGGAGGGCTGCTGCTGCTACATTCGCTCTGGCTGCTGCTACGGAAAGCATTGGAAAAGCCGTTTCACTTGGTTTCATTATGGTCTTCAGGTAATGCACAAAGCACGGCAGACTCTTTAATGCCATAATGAAACCAAGTAAAGTGCAATTCCAGCGAGGTTCTTCATGTCTCAGTGAACCGGTTCGTAATTCTCAGATGTTGACCGGTTCAGTCTTTCTGGACCGTTGGTGATGTTCTCAGATTTAGATGGTGAATCTGATAACCTGCGACGTGTGAACGAAACCGCTGCCAGCCAGCAGCTCCGAAGATTGACTGGCTGTCGCTCAAAGTCACTCAATTGGTAAAGTGTGTGGCGAATGAGAATACCGAGCTTTATCTCGACTTTCACATTTACAGGCAACTGCACTCACTGCCTTGTATCGACCGGTAATTCCCTTGTCTCCATGGATGCTTTCCCACTAAACGCCACCAAATGCACATGCACACAAACTATTCCTTACAACGTGGACAAGCGTGAGCCATTCCGGAAGGACCGCAGTTCTTGGTGCGCCTCTTGGGCGCTCGGACGCGCAGCTGGGTCTCCGTGCATGCACTTCATTGCAAAACATCGGATCTCTTCGGGACAGCGACTCCCCAGATCTGGACGCTCGTCTTCTGTGAGAACTCGGAAGATGACCTCTGCGGTCAAGAAACCTGCGAACGGTCGAACGCAGCTCGCCATCTCAGCCAGCACCACGCCAAACGAGTAAATGTCGGCTTTCTCACTGAACGCCTCTCCTCTCAGGATCTCGGGGGCGACCCACGCAACGGACTCGGCGCTCTCGGGTCGCGATGTGTCCATCTGCCACTCGCTTGGAGCCCCAAAGTTGCACAGCTTCGCGTCAAAGTTCTTGCTCAGGAGCACATTATGTGCTCGTAGGTCGCGGTGAATCGCTGGTGACGTGAACGAGTGCAGATACACGAGCGCCTCCAAGATGTCCAACGCGATCGCTGATTTCGACGGCATGTTTCTCAATGGAAGAGACATCGTCGACGCGAATGCGGCTTCAGGCTCAAACCAGTGCAGACGATGCGACTGAAAATTTTGCTCGCGATCTTTGTCAATTCTCAGTAGCGTCCCGAGGTCACCATTCGGTACAAATTCCAGAACCATCGCAATGTCAGAGATTGATGTCCACGTGACACCGATGAACTCAACGATCTTGGGATGCTCCAGCTGCGACATCAGCTGGATCTCTTGGAGAAACAGTGTCAAGCTCGGGCTGTTCACGGTGGAGAGCTCTGGGAGGATTTTCTTCAGTGTCACGAACTGCGCTTCAGATCCCACGCTTTCGCAAGTCATGGCGGAGACACTACTCCTTCGAAACTGGGATCGTCGACGCGTCACTTCTGCCAAGTACAGCATCCCGCAGCCTGCCTTCCCGAGCACATGCAGAACTCGCACGTCGTCGCTCTCAATGCGCAGTGAGAACAGTCGGTCATCGAAGCCCATGGCAACGAGAATCGTGTCGCTGAGAGACATGCGACCGCTCACTTGTAGCATTACGCGCATCTTCTTCTTCAGCTGCTGGTGCTTCCACGAGACCATCGCAATGATGCCAACGATGATCATCGTGACGGACAGGATGCCGACGATCAGGAACGACCACGAGAGCGCGCTTTCCTTGGACATGTTCTGGTCCATGCTGGCTTGTGCTGTCGTCGTTGGTATTGGCGTCGGCGACATCCCGACTCCCTCAGCGCTCGCAGACCCACTGCTGGATAGTGATCCATAAATGCGCTCGAAATCCGCATCTGCCACGTAACCAGAAGCAAATGATGTCAAGATCAATCCGAGAAATGACTTTCTGGGAAATGCTCGTAGTTGCAAAAGCAAAGCCACTCACCTTCCAACACACAGAGATCGGTTTCTAATACGAGCACTGTTTTCGCCACCGAATGCTTGCAGAGCTTCTGCTCCAGTGAAGGGAGGAAAGTTGCCCAACTTCGGAAATTCTTCAAGTCCGAGCGCGCAATCTCTAGCTCTGTGAGAGGGTTACCTCGTAAGTCCCTGTCACATTTAGTGCCAAAAAGAGTTGATATCAGATGAAGCGCAATTAGATACAAGTGCAAGGTGAGGAGTAAACTCACAGCTGCTTGAGCATCCACGGGAATCGAATGCCTGCGATGGAGCTTATGGCGTTATACGACACATTCCTACAGAGATCATCCAAGTCGTTAGAGTTGTAGCATCATGTGTAACAGTGAGAGCAAACGAGAAATCGTACAGGTCCGTGAGCGAGGAGAAGGAAGTGAGGCTTGGGAAAGTCTTCAGCTGGTTTGACGATACGTCTCTGTCATGACCACACAAGCATGCAGCACCTCAGTTAGTCAGTACCCTGGAGAAAAAATGATGGTCTTGTGGAGTGGCGTCGGTGCTCTTACAATTTCGAAAGCGACCGCGGCACTGCGGAGCTGGCAGAGACAATGGTCGCAAGGTTTGTGTTGGAGAGGGATCTGTTCATTTGGCGTCAGAAAGCTGTCAGGTCAAAACCAGAGCAAAAACAAGTATCAAGCGAAAAGACTTACAGTGTATCAAGAGCTGGCGGGAATGCGATTCCGTCGATATCTCCAAGCGGCTGGTCGTTCAAATATCTGTGTAACAACGTGACGGATTACACTCAAGTCTAAGTTCTTAATGTAGACCTCGCAAAGCTTCCCATACAATTCTTTCAGTGAGGCGGTAAACTCGGCATCCGAAATGTCTCGAAGTTGGTTGCCGCTTAGTCGCCTGTATTTAGTACCGACCCGTAGAACACAGTCAGACAAAGTCTAACGCCTTCAGTGTGATACCAGCTGATAATGCTTACAAGATTTCGAGGTTGTTCGGGAATGATGCATTCCCCACGGCCGCAAGCTGGCAGAAGCTCAGATCCCTGTACAAAAAAATGGTCGCAAGGTGGGCTAGCTTCCTCATAAGTCGATTAAGGTGTAAATGAGCCGCTCTCTTACAAGGTCGTGAGGCTGCTTGGAAAGTGCACAGCGGCGAGTGAGGTGAGGCGATTGTAGCTCAGGTTCCTGGTTGACAGTACGAAAGCATTACGTCAAAGTTCCATACACCTCTAAGCGGTTCACGCTTAGACAGAAAAATAGATCTTACAGGCTGCGCAGCGAGTCCTCGTCCACCGTACTGGGGATGCTCTCGAGGTTGTTGAACGCCAGGTTCCTGGTTGTGGAGAATAGAATCACATGACGCGCGTTTGAAAAGCGCTTCAAGCATTCGCCTCAAAATATGAAGCAGATCACATAAGCAGACGCATCTATTGAAACGTATACGTACAGCGAGGATACTGTCGGGTAGCTGATTACAACGTCGATGTTCCTGGCACTCACGTCCAGCTCCGTCGCGCTTCCAGCGGTATTGACTTCAATCGCGACCTGCTCGCACTTCTTGGTGATCAGTAGCGCCTCCGTGGCGTTGGTCGGGTGGCGATCGAGCGCGCGCTTCCCTGCGGTTGGGCACATCGCCGTGCTGCTACTATCCATTGTAGCGGCGCACGACGCGCTCCACAAGACGCAGAAGAGCACCGTGGCAGTGAGCAGCTGGCGCCAACGCCACGGGGACGAAGAGGTACCGCCGGAGCGGTGAGCGCACGAGCTCCACGAGCCTCGCGCCATCATTGGGAATGCGGAGAATGGATGGAGCGACTGCACAGAGACGAGAGCTTCTTTCAGCGCGCATGGCGTTACGGGTGGCGCACAAGCAAACAAAAGGCGGGCTTCAACTTGCTCCCACTTCAACGATCTTGAAGGGATGCAAACATTGGAGCTCGCTTTCGTTATTTATTTTGTGATAGCACCTATAAAGCCAGCAATACAACCCTCTTTACGGATAGACCGAGGACTACCGTGATAAACTGCCTTAACATCTTGACTCTGTATTTGCATACATTTGCAGCACAATAAGGCGGCCTATCCTTATGAAGAGCAGTATTTTAGCCCCTCGTAAGCATACCTACACTCACTTATTCTTCCAGCGAAAACGAATCGCTCATGGCATTGCACATGCGGCTGGTGAAGAGGCAGGCTGCCATCGATTTTCGCTGCGTTGGACATCGAGACGACCGTCCGTTTCCTTTAAATCCCAGTCGCTTGTAGAGACGTTTCGCCATAGCAGAACGCGCGGCGAACGCCAGCCATTTGCTCGTACTGGCTTCAGGACGAGTATTTGACTGAAGTCTGAAGCATGACTGAGTCCTGGCGTGCGTGCGTGTATATGTCCAAGGCTGTCAGTTAGAACTCCGATGTACACCCGTCTTCCTATGCAAATCACTCAGCGCAGCCGCCACACGAACAAGCTCTTGTCGTTCGCGCCGATGGTCACGAGTCGCGCATCGTCACTCGTGAAAGCCGCGCCGCTCACGTTCATGCTGTGGCCCGTGAGCACGTGCTGCTCCGTGCGCTTAGAGAGGCAGGGTGCATTGTACACGCGCACCTCGCCTCTGTTGTTACCCGAGACGAGCAGCTCCAGCGAGTGCGCCTTGGTGATCGCGTGGAAGTACTCGTCGTCGCGCGCAAAGTCCCAGATGCCCTGCGCTTGCCAGGCAAAGACGCACGAGTGCGTGGCCCACACGACGTCCTTCATACTCGAGGGCGTGGTGACCTGGCTGCCGTCCAGTGTGCTCACGAAGAGCAGCTCCCAGGCCTCGCTGTTAAGGCGCACCGCGCTGCTGTCGGCCGCGAAGTCCAGGTGCGTGATCCTTCCGCTGGCTTTCGGGAACTTGAACCGCAAAGAAAAGTTGTCGAGCGTCGAGTAAAAGTACACGCAGTGGTCAATAGAGCCAAGCGCCAGCAGCGTCAGGTCCGGCGAGAACTTGAGGTCCGCGATGCTCTGTTTGCAGTCGCGGCCTTCGTGCAGCACCTCGAGCGTGAGCGCGTCCAGCACCACGAACGCGCCACCCTTGCTCGAGCTGTTGCCACTCGTATCGCCACCACCGTAGCCTGCAGCCAACCATTTGCCATCGGGCGAGTACGAGACGCAGCGCAGCGAGCCGTCCAGCGTGACTTTGGCCACGACCTGGCGCTTGTTGAGGTCCCAGACACGCACAGTCTGGTCTTCGCCCACAGTCGCGACGAGCTCCGGCCGCTGTGGATGCGTACTGAGCCCGTAGAGTCCGGGCGAGTGGTCGAAGTGGCTCTCGGTCACGACGCTCGTCTCGCCCGTGAGCCGCGAGAGCTCGAGGATCTCACCGCCCTTGGTGCCAATTAGCACGCGGTCCTCAGCCACATCCCAGCAGACGGACCGCACGATGGCGTTCTGACTGGCCGGCTTGACATCATTCACGTCAAAGTCGAAGAGCGGCGTGACGACTCCCGACCAGAGCTTGACGTGGCCGTCGCGGCCACCAGTCACATAGCCGTCCTTGGTCGCATGGATCGCGTACACGGCTCCATTGTGAGCTGGTATAGCCTTGGAGACCGTGCAGGACTCCCACACGTACAGATGGCCCGTGAAGCAGCCCGTGACCACGAGGTTCCCGATCGAGGCACCGCAGAGGATCGACTGGACCTGGGCTTTTGCGCCAAAGACACCATAGGTACCCACGAGACTGGGTGCGTCCAGTTTCCAAAATAGGACGTGGTCTTTGCCACCGGAGACCAAGTGGTACGAGGACGCTGGGTCGTCGATGAACGTGACGAAGAGTACCTCGTGGCGCGTGGTCTTGGTGCTCGCGAGTAGCGCGCCGTCGAACCAGAGGCCACTGACTGATGAGTACACAGCGAGTGAGTGGTGCTCGTCCTGGCCAATGGACGCGAGCAGTCGGCCATTTGAGCTGAAGCCTAGGTAGCTCACGGCCTTGAAGTGGAACTCACTCAGCACCGTGACCTGCGAGCAGGATGTGGGCTCCCAAATGTGGATACGCGGCCGCTCCTGCTGCAGGTTCTCGCCACAGATTTCGCCCGTGGCGATAAAACTCCCGTCCTTTGAGGCCACGAGGCTCACGATTGGTCGTGCGTGCCCTTTGTAGAACTTCTGCGAGTGCGTGCGCCGGTCGTAGTGGATACCCACGCAACCTGTGTGGTACAGCACGTGCTTGGTCTTGGCGTAGACGACATTGTTGCGTACGTCGTGGACACGGGCGCCAAAGACGTGCTCGAGCTCGAAGGCCGTCTTACCCGCGATCCCATCCTCAGCACTTGGCTCGTTCACTCCAGCGGACGGTGGGATAATCGCGCTAAGAAACGGTTTGATCTCCTCCTGCGGGATGTTGATGAAGGACTCGGGGAGGAAAAGCCCCTCGGCTGTGATGTCCGCGTCCTCTTCGAGGTCCTTGAGCACGCTGGCGTTGCCGACTGTTTCCCCTAGATGGGTTTCGTCCTCAGGATGTCCCTTGGCGCGCGTCTTGCGCCATTGTAGCACGCACCGGTCCATTCTCCCGATACTCACACAGTGCGCGCCATCGCTTTTACCTGAGAACTCGATGTGCGCGATCTCACCCGCGTGGCCAAAGTACGTCTTGTAGCCTGCGCCTTTGACGAAACAAGGGAACTTGAACAGGTTTAGTGTACCATGGGACGTTCCCGCGACGACCACAGCATTCGCAATGTCAGGCGATGTCCCTGGGAGCGAAGTCCCACAGGCCGTGATCTGGATTGCGCTCGCTGAGGCCGTGGCGGGCCAAATGCCCTGGTTGGACCAGTTGTACACGGTTGCACAGGTCTCCCACTTCTGGTTGCGCAGTGCCGTGGCGCTTGCGACGTGTGAACCAGTCGTGATGTCAGCAAAGAGCAGCTCAAAGCCGCCGCAGTTGCTGCGGACGTACTGCGAGTCGCTCGATATGTCCAGGTGCGTGATGAAGCTCTTGTGCTTGTTGAATACGGCGCGTTTGGTGTAGTTACTGGGCACGTCGTAGATGTACACAGCGTTGTCGAGCGAGCCAACCACGAGCGACTGGCCGTCGGGCGAGTACCTGATCACGGAGATTGACTGCTTCGTGTCGCGCGTCTCGTACACGAGCTCGACGCTCAGCATGCGCTCCTCAAAGACCAGCAGACTGCCGTCTTTCTTGTGCCGCTTGCCCGTGCCCCCACTGCCGAGCCCCACGGCAATGAAATTCCCATCGTACGAGTACGCGCACGCGCGGCTGCTCGTGTCCAGCGCCTTGGCGAGTACTTGGACGTGGCGCAGCAGGTCCCAGACGCGCAGTATGCCGTCGTCGCCCGTGGTGCAAAACCGGTCTTTCGATGGACACACGCTGAGCCCATGTAGCTCTTTGCGAAAATGGTTCTCGATGTTCGGCACATTGGTACCGTCGGGTGTACGTGGCGTGATGACCGAGCCGTCCAGCGACGAGATCTGGTGGATACTGCTGCCCAATGTACCGATCGTTAGAATGTTCCGCTCAAAGTCCCAGAAGACGCTGCGGATTGCGTGTTTGGCAACGTTAAACTCGCTGAACTCGCCCAGACACTCAAGGTCCGAGCTCCATAGCTTCACGACGCCGTCTTTGCCGCCACTGACGATGTGGTGCGGCGCCTTTGGAACGCAGTAGAGCCCTGCGACGCTGCGCGCGTGTGCAGGCACGATGCTCACGAGCTCAACGCCCTTGAAGCGGTACAGATCGCCGCTCGTGGTGCCCACGACTGCGTCTTTCCCACAGAACACGACGCTCAAGAAGGTCTGCTGCAATCCTTTCTTGCCCAGGATCGCGTTCTTCTTGACCAGGTTCTGGCCCGAGAGCCGCCAGAACGACAGCACCTTGACGCCGACAGTGACGAGCACCGCGCTGCTGGCGCTGGGGTCTGTCCCTGTAGGTGTCGCTAAGGTCCCGTCTGCCGCTTGCTGTTGCTGTTGCGGCATCTCTTGCTGGAAGCAGACACCGAGGACGCGGCCCACACCGTTCGTGCTCGCCCGAGCGAGCAGCACGCCACTCTGCCAGTCGTAGACCGCGAGTGCGTTCTGGTTGTCGAGACCTACACTCGCCAGCAGGTTGCCCGCCGTGTTGAAGCGCAGCTCGGCAATGCCGCGACGGTGAAAGCCTCGTAAAGACATGAGTACTTCGAGCGTGTCGATGCGCCAGACGTAGATCACCGGGTACTTGCCCATCTGGCCTGAGGCTACAATCTCCAGCGTGTTGCTCGTACTTGTAGTGGATGACGAGCTCCCATCACTTGCACTTGAGCTATTCGAATGACTA
>JAASGO010000570.1:0-19494 GCA_023334245.1 Globisporangium cederbergense
ACGGCTCGTTCTTGAGGATCTCAACGCCCTCGCCGTCGCCCGTCATCTTCTCACTCGCGTCCACGACCATGTAGAGCTGTGCGATCTGGAACTCGTCCACCGTCATGTGCAGCGGCACGCGGAACTCGTGAATCAGCACCACCGCAAGCGTAATGAACAGCATGACTGGGAAGCGGTGGTTGTAGAAATGAGTCGTGAGATTACTTGTAGAGCTCCTTGCATTCCTTATCAGTGGAATTTCATCAGCTTTTGGGTAATGGGTACACTGACCATCATTTTCGCGATTGACAACCTGTGACGTGTGAGAATCAGGAAATAGGCTATGAGATGCTAAACAAAGAACCAACGAACCGCGTGTTGCTGGCCAACGCGTCGAGTTTCCATTGTGTTTAGCATGTCGAGTGCGCTATGAGGAGAAGCAGCACCACACGCAGCAGCAGTTATGCTCCTACAAACGCTACCGCCGCTGCCCTTCAAGTGGCCGAGAACCGCAGCGAAGAAGGCGATGAGGAGCAACTCGAAGCAACCGCGATCGTCGACGACCTGCAAAAATGCTGCCGCCTGGTCGTCAGCATGCGCGGCTTGGTATTATCAACCGCATTGCGCCAGCAGATTGTGCAGGACATTGAGCAGGCTGGCGGCCGGCAGGCTCTTCACTGGCAGCGAGCAGAAGAAGATGTGACTGGTGCTGATCATGGATCGGAAAGACAGTGCATAAAGTCCCCGCGACAGCGATACTTACAGTAAATACTCCAGTGCAGCTTACCTATGCATATTCTCTGCTCCAGATCATGAATACGTGTTATTTGCTGTTGTTGTTGATAGGGAATTTCAGCTCCAGCGGGTTCGCATCATCCAGAAACTCTGGAAAAGGTAATGATCCGCCTTGTTCTTCAGTCTGCGCGTTGGAATGTTGAGACTGACAGCATCTTGTGTCTTCTTGTGGACCTCAGGGTTCGAATGCAGCGAATTTTGCTGAAAAAGTTCAAGATGGAGCGCATGTGGCGAGAGAAGCGAGGTACCGAGTTAACGCGGGAATTCATTGATCTGATCGCAGCAGTTAACTATGTCGTATGTCCACACTCGTTTGCTCACTACAGGTGTGAGGCGATTCGAGGCAGGTGCCTTGTTGATTCAACGAGTCTTTCGCGGCTTCTGGATGCGCAAAAATATGTGAGAAATGATCAATTAGGGCATACAAGCATGAGACGAAGAATGCCCACTTGTACATTCATTGCTCCACTTCGTAGGCACAAGCACAAGCACCACTCGATCCTCGAAATCACGATCTTGAAGCACAAGATGACCAAGCTAGAAGCGCTGAGAGCTGAGTGCGTGTCGTACAAGAAGCAGCTCGACGGCCGCGACGAGGAGCTGCGGCAGACGATTATCGACCTTGAGATGACGCGCAAAGGCAAAGCCGCAACAGAACGCGAGATTGCGACGTCCAAGAAGAACGTCACGTACGTGGACGCTAAGCTGCTCGACGGCACGGTCGTGCGCATGGAGGCGCATCAGCTGCTGATACACCAGATCAGCGAGATTGAACGGCTCGAAGCCACGCGCGGCAGATTGGAAGCGCACCTCGACGAGCTACGGAGCTTTGACCCTGGCGCGAACCATGCCGCGTCCATTATCCAGTCCAGGTAAACACCGATATCTATGCTTCTATGACGACTACCTTGAACAAGCCGTGTCCAAAAGCTAATGGTACCTTGTAATGTGTATTGGCAAAAGGTACCGAAACCACAGGGACGCGATTCAACAACAGGCCAAGCTGATGCGCAAGCGTCAAGGCCACATCAGGTACACTGATGCAACATTGTCGAATCAATTTCTTCAATCTGTACTCGTGCATGAACCAATCTCTAAAATTTATACTCACATACACGTGCCATGAACCACTTTCCCAAGGTTCGTCATATCGAAGGAGCGCTGCTACGAGCGCATGAACGAGAAGCTACGCACTCGCCGCGAGTGTCTGTGGGCTGACCCAGCAAATGCGATCGGATCGCTTTATCAGATTGCAAAGGCGAAGATATTGATGCATCGATATCGCCAGCAGCAGGCTGTGCGCAAAATCTCGCGCCAGTATCGACTCATGAAGCTACGCGTGCAAGCAAAGGCCCGCCTTGCATGGCTCCAAACCAAGCGGAGGGTCAAGCTCTTCTCTGACAATCGAGTTCGCAGGTCGCTGATGAGAGTATGGAGTGCTTGGATGAGCTTCATTGCATTGGAGCAAGTCCGTAAAGACACAATTGAGCAGCGAGTGGAGCGAGGGATGACAAAGTGGATCACGGAGCGAGCAATTCGACTGCAGCGACTGCACCAGGTCACCATGGCGAAGCGCCAAGCTGCTGCTGAGCAGTACGCAGATCAACTGGATCCAGTTGTGCTCCATTCGCTCGAGTTGCTATCACGACAGATGGCCCAGCAACAGCTACCACTGCTCACGACCAAGCGCGAGCTGTGCACTGCGTTCTACGAGCAACTGCTCCAGGAAGTACACACCTGGCGAGCACCACAGCCACACTTGCAGCTCCTCGCGAAACGGTACACGATGCCACTCGACGCTCTACCCGTGGCCAAGATCAAGGCGTGGCTCAAGCGCCGACTGCGGAATGCGTCCAACAGTGTCGGATTCTTAGATTTCCATTCGCCATTCCTCATTCGTACGCTCAGGTTTCTCGCCAAGGTGTCGTCGTACTACGCTCTACAACACCGCCTTTCAAATCAAACCAGGGAGATCTGGATCCTTTACGAGGCGAAAATGGTCGTGCGCGAGTATCTCGCGCTCTTGTACGCAAACAACCAGGTTCTCTATTCGCCCGCGACCACATTCTCAGCACAACTTCGTCACGAAGCGGTGCTTTTGCTGCGGCGCAAGGACCAGGACGAGTTCATGGAGCCTCGCTCACCAGTGCTGTTCTCGTCGCCTCGCATGCTAGCATCGCCATTGTTGCCAAGTCGACATGCGTTCATGTCATTCCACTGTCTCTGGAACGACCTGTGCGAAAAGTGCCTCATGCTCCAGCCACCACCAGTTTTACCACAAGTGGCCACCGCCGATAGACACTCGAGTGTTCACCTGAAAAGGACATGCAGCTGCTGTGGGCACCGCCGATTCGAAAAATCAACCGCGGTGAACCAAAGCTATGCTGCATTCCCAAAGATCGCACACAACTCCAGCCTCAGCACTCCATCACTACATCGAGCCTCGACAGAAGTGTCGCCTTCCAAAGTCCACCACCACCAGCAGCAGTTGCTCTTCAGCGACACCGAACGCTGCGACTTCCTCGTGCTCAACGCGTTTTTCCAGGCGCTCGCGCCACTCGGGCACGACAATCGCAGTGTCCACGCGCCCGAGACGCTCTGGAAGCTCGCCATGGCGCACGCTTTTGGTTCTGTCACACTACTGTACGAGCAGCTGCACGTCACCACTCTGAGCAGCCTCGTGCATCTGCTCACCGCACAATCTTCTTCTGAGCTGCAAGGCTCGCCTGCGTGGGAGGGCGTCCTGCCACCTCCTGTGCTGGACAAGCTGCGGCTGCTTGGGACGCTGATATATGACGAGCTCAGGAGTGTTGAGCACGAATTGCGCTGGCACCAGGTTCGTCCCGTGTGAGTAGAGCAAGCCAAATGGCATCACGCATGGAGCGAAAAAAATAAATGTGTGTTTGTGGTATTGAAGTTCTTGAAACCCCGTGAAGTGTGATGGCAAAGGTGATACGAGATTGTGCCTAGTGACAGTAATGACACTGATCCAGGTGTTCTCCAGTCACACTGTCCTTCTCTTCACGCTGTAAAGGCTTGCGACGGTCGACCGCCGCCGCATTGCTGTTGGTAAACTTGCTCTTGTTCTTGTATGTGTAGTTGGACTTGCAGTAGCGCCACGCCACCCGCGCGCTTACTTTCTCAATCGCAGCAGGAGCGACTTGTTCGCCTTGACCTTCTTCTGCAGCTGCATGAGGCCAAAGAGCAACGCCTCAGCGGTCGGCGGACATCCAGGCACGTAGATGTCCACAGGCACGATGCGGTCCACACCGCGCACCACGGCGTACGAGTAGTGGTAGTAGCCACCACCGTTCGCGCAACTGCCCATGGAGACGACGTAGCGTGGCTCAGGCATCTGGTCATACACGCGACGGAGCGCAGGCGCCATCTTGTTGGTGAGCGTGCCAGCAACAACCATCACGTCGGTCTGGCGCGGGGAGGCACGGAACACCATACCCATGCGCTCAAAGTCGTAGCGCGAGCCGGCCACCTGCATCATCTCCACGGCGCAGCACGCGAGGCCGAAGGTCATGGGCCAGAGCGAGCTGCGACGACCCCAGTTCACCAGGTCGTCCACCTTGGACACCACGTACTCTACAATACACACGACACAGTATCGCAGTGGTTAGCATACGCATTTCCATAGTGAACAGTAGCTATCATAGAGCGCAGCATAGCCTGATGAACGCACCAACGCTGTTGCGCGCCGCGGCGTTGCCCGCGAGCAGGTCCGAGATGTCGCCGCGTTGCGCGACCTGGTTCTCGGTTGACACGGTCGAATGGATGGCGGCGACGCTGGTGTTGCCCGAGGCGGCCGCGAGCGACGGCGACGCCTGCTTGGCCGCCAGGGCGGACGTGCGGCGCATGACGGTCAGCATGGTGATCGAACTGGACGAGCTGAGCTTCTGGGCGATTCTGCTGGGCTTTAACTGACTGGGAAGGAGGAGGGGGGAGCGGAGCGCCACAGCCCAGCCGGTCGACGGCTGGATGAACCACCCGAATCCCTTTGAGAGTTTATATCGATCACTTTGAAGAGGGCATTCGGATGGTAGAGGTGCAGTGTTAGTTTTGAGGGGGCTTTGAATGGGGAGTGGTGGCCCAACGATACAGTATAATTCGATAATTTTCAGGAGTACATAGAAAAATAGAGGTATTTGTCGCATCGGTTTGGACAGGGGAGCGTCTCCAGATCGCCAAAATGACCAAAAGGTGATGCAAAGCAAATTAAATTCTCACCAGCCGAGTCGTGAGGAAGCGATTTGGACTGCTGCGGGGATGGAAGTCGACGTGGCCCATTTTGCTTGGGGCGTTTGGCTGTGCTTACGGCTAGCTTAGCTGTCCCTCTGCGCCATGCAGAGGGACCCTGGTAGGTTGCTTGGTCTCACCGCCGACGGAGACGACGTGTGGGCGGGCGGCTTTCGTTCAAGAGTGTACAGTGGTCGTGCCGAGACCCAGCTAGCAACTGCGAAACATGGTGGCGACGGTCACTGTTATGAACATGCATAAGATGCATCACGCAGTATGACAGCGTCGACGGGCACGCCTACTGTGTTGGCCACGATGCATGAGTTGGTATTGTGATCAGCCTGAGGTGTCGTAACGCTTCGCGAAAAGGAGCTCGTCGACGACAGAACTATCTTGGCATGCACATGAGCATTGAGGACGTGCAGCGCGGCATCAAAGACGCTTGAGCACTTCTTGAGACTGTCGATTCCGGCTCGCGATTGCCTGATTGCAATACGAGGGCTGTTTATGCTGCTGCCGCTGTGGCTGCTGCCTGTTTGGCTGTGCGCCACGACCTAAGCATGTGAGATATCAATGCGCTCCATCGTCACGCCATGGCTGGTGGTGGTGGTGGTGTTCACGACCCTTCGGCACCACACCGAGCTGTACACATAATTTATCACTTTCATATAATTCGACTAATTAAATAATTCATAGCAAATTACCTTCAAAACGCTACAGATTATCCTTTTTCTCACATGTGGATCGTCCCAACCCACAGCTTTACCCACATTTCAATCTAGAACGATACACATTTTTGCTCCACACTTTCCTCCCTTTTGTGCCGCGCTGCCAGCAAGATTGGTGCAGCCGAGCAACAGCACACGACACAACACGACCCCAAAGGCAAGCGAAGAGCTACAGCATGGAGCAGCAAAACGGCGGCCATGGCCTTGCAAATGGCGAGCTGCACCCGGCGCAGGTGCTCAAGAGCGGCCACGACGTGGGCGCGAGTCAGTACGCCGGCGGCGTCCCGCCGCACAAGCGCATGCGCAAGCCCATCGTGCGCAAGAGCGTGGACCCGAACGCGACGTTCATCAATTACATCGTGCAACGGCGTTTTGTGGCGGCACGCACGCACCGCGCGTATGCGCTGCCACCGCACTCGTTCTACAAGCGGCAGATGCTCCCGCCGGGCGCGTACCCTGGCAGCGACGACCTCGCGTCTTGTGTGTGCACCAAGTTCTGCCGCTGCTCGACGAACAAGCAGCGCTGTCCCGTGAACTGCCTCACGTGGACGCCCGAGGGACGCCGCCTGATCACGGGCAACTCGGTGGGCGAATTCACACTCTGGAACGGGCTCGCGTTCAACTTTGAGACGATCCTACAGGCCCACGACGACGCCGTGAGAGCGATGGTGTGGTCGCACAACGACAACTGGCTCGTCACAGCCGATCACGGCGGCGTGATCAAGTACTGGCAGTCGAGCATGACCAACGTGCAGCTGCTCCAGGGCCACCGTGAGGCCGTGCGGTCGCTCAGCTTCTCACCGACCGACTTCAAGTTCGTCTCGTGTTCGGACGACGCAACCGTCAAGATCTGGGACTTTGAGAGCGGCCGCGAAGAGCGCGTGCTCACGGGCCACGGCTGGGACGTCAAGTGCGTCGCGTACCACCCGCAGAAGAGCCTACTGGCTTCGGGCAGTAAAGACAACCTCGTGAAGATCTGGGACCCAAAGTCCGGCAACAGCTTAAACACGCTCCACGGCCACAAGAACACTGTGTTCAAGGTCGCGTGGAATGACAACGGCAACTGGCTGCTCACGGCCAGTCGCGACCAGCTCATCAAGATTTACGACATCCGCACGCTCAAGGAGTTCGCGACCATGAAGGGTCACGCGCGCGAGGTCACGTCCATCGCGTGGCACCCGTGGTACGAGCGGCTCTTCGTGAGCGGCTCCTACGACGGCTCACTCATGTACTGGGAAGTCGGGTACGTCTTGAATGTACCATGGATTTGCTCAACAGTGTTGGCTTGTGTGGAAATTGTGATGATAGTTCCAGATATCTAACCGAACATTGTTGTATGGATGTTGACCATTGGCAGTAAGGAGAATGCGCTGGCGTCGATCCCGCAGGCGCACGACACGGCCGTGTGGGACATCCAGTGGCACCCGGTGGGCCACGTGGTCGCGACGGGCAGCAACGACCACAGCACCAAGTTCTGGTCGCGCAACCGCCCTGGCGATCCGATGGACGACAAGTACAACGGTGGCCACACGGTGCTGACCGAGCAGGACATGATGTCAACTGAGCACCCTTTGTCGCGCGCCGACGAAGAGTTCCTCCCAGGCATGGGCGACGGTGTGTCCAGCAGCATCCGCGCGAGCGCGATCAACGCCGCGAGCTTCAACGCATTCTCGCAGTCGGGCCAGCGTGGGTCGTTCCAGGACCACAATCAGAGGAACGGCGGTGGCTTTGGGGGTTCGGGACGGCGTCCACCTCCGGAGTCGTACACGTGCAATCGATGCGGCACGAAGGGCCACTGGATTGAAGATTGTCCAACGAAAGACCAGCCACAGTCTGGTGGCATGGGTATGAACGGCCAGATGATGCGCAAAGTGCCGCCCGAGGGCTACCTCTGCAAGCGCTGCAACACTCCGGGTCACTATATCTCGGACTGCACGCAGGCGAAGGTGCCACCGCTCTCGTACACGTGCCACAAGTGTCGCCAGAAAGGCCACTGGAAGCAGGACTGCCCACTGGACATCAACCTGACAGCTGTAACCGCAACTGCTGCGGCTGCCGCTATTGCGAAAGCGCAGGGGATTGCAACGAACACCATGCCTCCACTACAGCCACCAATGCGACACCAGCCGTTCGGAGGATCTATGATGCCCCCACCGCCTCCGCGGCACCTCCAGCACGCTGCTGGGGGCATGCCTCCGCCACCACCACGTGGTATGATGCCTCCTCCACCGCCAGCGGCGATGCTCATGGCGGGCATGAAGCGAGGGCGTGAGAACGACGGTGCTGCATCAGCACCAGGAGGAGATGTGAGTGGCTGGCCGCCTCCAGCGGGTCCTGGAGGCAACGGAGCGCTCCTGGGTATGCCCCCACCACCATTCCAGCAACAACAGCTTCAACAGCCGGATCTGAAGCGACCAGCGCTCGACAGTAGAGATCCGCGAAGACGTCTCGCACCTCCAGCCAATGGCAGCGGCTTCGATCCGCGTCGATAAAGACACATAGCATCTTCATAGGCAGTGAAAAAAGAGAGGTCTCTCTGAGGGATATGGCAAAGAGGAGCGGGTAACCACACACACAAAACTAACAGGGTGACACTACTAATATAATGAACGAACGTTCCTCCCTCACACACGGTGATGCTGCTTCAAGACCGTCTCGTCGAGTCGTCCACGGCCCTGCTTGAAGCGACGCCGACCCGTCCAGATTCGTCTCACCAGGATTTAAGACTCATACGCAGAGAGAGAGAGCGAAATGAAGGACGTGTTCGCAGCACGCAAGGTGTCCAAGGCGCTCGAGCGCTGCATCCAGCTGGCACGCATCGCGCTCAGTCTCACCGAGGTACAGTACAGTACGTCCACGAAAGTGTCCTCCTTCTAGTCTAAGCGAAGCGCCCATCTGTTGTTGACAATGTGAACATGCAAACACAGGAGAATCTCAAAGACGACACTTTCCGGAGCCTGCTGCTGGATCAACCCGAGCAGATTCTGTCGCTCGTACGCTCGATCGGCACACTCCAAGTCTCAGAAGCGGCGCACGAGCAGCTCTGCCACGTGATGGAGGACGCCGAGTACGACCCGGCGGTCGCGGCGCGCGAGAGCGAGTCCGGACTCTTTCTCGACCTGCATCAGATGCTCATGGAGCTGCGGCACGACTTGGAAACAGGTGAGAAATGTTTCGTAGCATTAGAATGTTATGTGAGAAATACAAGGACGAATTCTAACAATGCGGGCCAGAGCACGAGAACAACCAGCGCCTGCTGCCCACGGCGTCGTTCCTGGTTGGGGTCGACGGGAGTCGTGAGTGTGGATTTCTCGCCAAGTAGCTCTAGTGATGATTGAGGCATGTGGGATTTAAACAGTGTGTCTATCTGGCTGTGTGGTTGATTTTGATAATGGCAGGCCAGTCGTACATGGCGTTTGAGGTCACAACACGCCTGTGTCGCCAGGGAAAACTCACGGTGCTGCACGTGAACGAGGACAAGAGCGCGAGCCTCCAGCTGCCGGTCATCTCGAGCGACTTCATCGTCGAGGGTACTTACAAGTTGTTGGCATCTCATCATTAGCTAGGCGGCTAACGTGTGGCTGCATGCATCTCTAGAGTACAAGGCGCACTGCAACAGATTAAAGTTACCAGCGAACCGTGTCATGATCGAGTCCGAACCGAGCAATGCGACGAGTTTCGGAACTGTCGCGGAGCAGTTGCTGCACAGCGCAAGTAGCAACCGCAATGCGGATTTCCTCGTGCTTGGGGCTGTGGGCAAAGGTGGCCCTGCCGTCGACCAAGTGGGTCACGTACCGCGTGAGCTGCTGCATGCAGTCGCGAATAGTAGCACTACTGAGGACGGCTCTGTTGGTGCCCTGCGGATCCTGATTGTGTCGCCCGCTCCGGTGAACGCGATGCTCTACCGACAGTACGTGTTCGTCATCGCAGTCGACCGGACGTCAGCGCAAGGGGCACAGTGCCTGAACGCCGCGCTCAAGCTCGCTCACCCCTCGGATGTGCTGCGAATCGTGCACTTTTACACGAAACCGGTCGTTGGCGACTACGATGAGCAGCCGTTCGAGTATTACCGGGAGGTCATCGCTGTAGCCAAGGTACTGGGTGGCACCGCTGCGTCTGAAGAGTGTCAATGCTGGGCTCTGTGTCTCATATGTGTATTGTGTGTGGTTGCAGCTCAATGGCACTGTAGACATTGTGCCGCTGGACATGCGCGCGACAATCGCCGAGAGCGTGCAGGACTACGTCTCAATCCAGAACGCGTCGTATCTGATCGTCGGCAAGAGCGGCGACGGACGGCAATCGCAACCAACAGATGTAGCAGGGAGCAATGTAGGATCGGGTGCTATCACAGATAGTAAGAGTGGCAGCCGTGGACTGGGGCGTGTGGTGACCGCGCTGCTCTCCTCGCCGCGCTGCGCGATCTGCGTGTGCTTCTAGAGCTCTCAACAGAAGCGCAGGGTCGTCGGGGTCAACGATGGCATTGATGACAGTTGCGTGCTTTGCATACGATAGCAGCTCGTCAGAGTTGGCGAACGAATTCCTGCTTGATGTGTGCATGCTCGTAACTCTTGGTTGAATGAAGAATGTAGCCATTTCGGGTTGACTAGCGAGTTGCTAATTCGTAGTATTGATAACCATAATATGTACTTCAAGTACTTTTTAGAGCTTTGTTTGAGCGGAGAGGTTGTTTATGGCCGCGAGTGCGGTGTAAACAGGGTGGAAAAGTCACTCCATGCTTACACCGCGCCCGAGACCGTAAGCACACATGTCTGTCGCAAAGGCAAGCGCTTTTGTTCCCAGTAGGTACGTTGATGCCACACTCTTTACCAGCTCATAGGGCGCAGTTGTAGCTACCGACCGCCGTCTATCATGTCGGTCTTACTCCGCACCAGATCTGCTGCACTGAAGGGCCTCCGAGCCCAGAAGCACGAGACCGCAGCTTCAACCGCCTCCCCCGGTCTCCGGTTTTCGAAAGTCGCCGCAGCTATCCACTCGAGCGCTTCAGTCTCACCGAGCGACGTTGCTGTCCAGCGCAGCAGCTTCTCAGAGTTACTCGCGGGTGACTCGCAAGCCCGTGGTGGCGCAGGTACCTCCACAACCTACCTTAATTTTCGAGGACAAACTAACCATACTTTGCGAATTCTCATCAGTTTATTTCTCTCTGGCTATGATACCTCAGAGTTTGTTGTGTCGAAAATAGACGACCTGGTGAACTGGGCTCGCGGTGGCTCGATCTGGCCGGTCTCGTTCGGGCTCGCGTGCTGTGCCGTGGAGATGATGCAGTTCGCCGGCTCGCGCTACGACGTCGAGCGCCTCGGGTGTCTCTTTCGTGCCTCGCCTCGCCAATCGGACGTGATGATCGTCGCCGGCACGCTCACCAACAAGATGGCGCCTGCGCTCCGTCGCATCTACGACCAGATGCCCGAGCCGCGCTACGTCATCTCCATGGGCAGTTGCGCGAACAGCGGCGGCTACTACCACTACTCGTACGCCGTGGTGCGCGGCGTGGACCGCATCGTGCCTGTGGACATCTACGTGCCTGGATGTCCGCCGACCGCTGAGGCGCTGCTCTACGGGATGCTCCAACTGCAGAAGAAAATCAAGGGGAACAAGTCGCTCCTGCTGCGGTTGAGGAAGTGAACGAAGGCGATTCGGGAGGGGTTCGGCTTCAGTCTTCAGTAGTGCCGTGTCTATGGTTCGTGTATGGAAGTAAAGCTCGATTTCTCAAAGTTTACCAGTTGACTCGATCCTGAACTTTAGCTCACGTACTGAACTTTAGCAACCCGAACAGACGGACCCCCAGTACCGAGTACCATGTTGTATTGATGGTACCTACTCCAACCACTTCTGGTGCAAACTGTCGCTCTCATCTGAGCAACGGGATATAGCCTTACAGTTGTCACACGTTGCGACTATTACAATGCTCTGCGCTCATTTCCAGTCCCGAGGGTGCAGTTCAAGTCCCACACACGCGAGAGGTGTCCACACAGACCCGTTTGGTGCAAAGCGCAAAGCAGACAGCGTTAAAAGGATACGTGCGCGCGACGTGTTCTGGGAGTTTGTCGCCGAGTGTGCAGCCTCTCTTCGGATCACTACGACTACGAAGTTCGCGGGAGATCGTTATCAGATGAGTGCGAAAGCCAAAGGCGAATGGCTGGTCGGCATCACCGGAGAGAATTTCCGACGCCCCTGGCTCAAGCTCGCCAACGGTGAGCGCCCGCCCCGCCCCGACTTTTCCTAGTCAAACTGCCGCTGTTCAAGAAGTAGAGCCCACACCGAATGCCTCAGCCGGACCTTCCAGTTCGGAGTCCACGAGCTCCGCAGCTCCTGTTTGTCCCACAGCCCGTGCTGCTAGTGTTGCTGATGCGACGGGCCGTCAGCCCAAGCGAAGAAGAACAATCGAGTCGGTGGAGCCAACAGCTTCGACAGCAACGGCCACAATCAACGAGTTGCCCTCAGCCGCCGCACTGGTAACCAAAAGAGACGCCTTCTATTTATTTCCGTTATCAGCCATACTCCTAGACGGAGGACCAGGAGACCTGCTCCTACAGTGAACGGCTCGCGAAACTCCATCGCATCCAGCTGGTGGTGAGTGTGGAGTGTCAGATTCAGCTCAGCTCAGTACCGCCACAAGGACAACCACAATCAGGAGCTTTGCGCTTTGTGATGACAATAGACGTATCAAGACGCTAACTAGCGGAATGAGTGTTGTGAAAATACTCTTGTAATTCTGCGAGTCAGTCGGCTGCCCTGCAGCAATAGCTCATTTATCGCTCGTTAGAGCTGTTGAGACAGCAGCCGCGGCTGCGGCATCGCCAGGGGCCTCCACGTCTCCGTACGTGATTGCGCGCTTCTCGCCGATTTTGCCCAGGAGCTCGCGCGCCTGTTCGTTCGCCAGGAAGCGCTTCGCGAGCGCTTCACCGAGACCCTCGGCCTCAAAACGCGGACCAGAGATCGAGTCTAACGATGAGAAATGCAGGCACAATCACAGAGCATTGAGCCATAGGAAGAGGAGGAGGAGGAGGAGGAGGAGGAGAAGCAGGCTTTATGATAAGCGGCAGTGAAGCTTTACCCTGGATCTGCTGTTTGCCGTCGCGCGAGAGCACCGTAGCCGTGAGCGTGAGCACGTCTCCGTCCAGCGTCGTGTTCACGCCCATGGCGATCTGTTAGTGGAGAGCGAAAATGCCAAAGTCGTAAATGAGCCTGCAAAGTAGTCACAGAGCAACAACGATCTATGCGAAGCAATGGCCTAGGACGCACCTGGCACCCGCCTTCCAGGTGGAACAACAGGCTCCGCTCCGCTGTGCACACCTGCGCCGACTCGTCGTGCTCAATCTTGGCGACCATTTCGAGAATCTGGAGGTGGACACAAAGAAGAAACCACTTGTCAGATGCCATCAAAATCCCACTGTCCATACAAGGTAGACAACATGTCCAACATGGACACTTTTACCTCCTGGTCGTCGCCACGACACTCGATGCCGATACTGCCCTGCCCCACACCAGTGCCAAATGTGTCGAGTGGCAGCAGCTCGTCGATGCGGTTGCCCAGTCCGCCGCGACGGAAGCCGCAGGCCGCCACGATGATCGCGTCGTAGTCGTCGTGCTCGTCCAGCTTGGCGAGCCGCGTCTGGATGTTGCCGCGGATCATCTTAATCTGGAAAGTCGGAAAGAGGCTGCATGCATTAAAAGCAAGCCTCAGTGTGTTAGCAGGGCATCACTCGGTAATGGACTACAGATTCTTGTATAGTCAGTACCTGCGCAAGAGTGCCTCGCGACGTAGCGAGCTCGTGCCAATCGTGCTGCCTTCAGGCAGGTCCGCAAGACGCAGGATCCCATTCTGCTTGTGCTTTGGGTGGATGATCGCAGCATCCTCGGGGTTCTCGCGCTTGCAGATCGCGCCGAGTACGAGACCAGGCGGGAGTGTCGTGGGCATATCCTTCAGGCAGTGGACCGCAAAGCTCGAGGCTCGAGACAGCAGCGCATCCTGTTGTAATCGTACGCAGCATCAGTAGCTGCTATGTAATAGACGTTCCAGTTGAGCAAGACAGACACACCTCCAAGCTTTTGGTGAAAACGCCCGGCGTCGTGGCGGTGCCCAGGTCGCTCAAGTGGCGAGTCAGCACCTACAGTCAGCAGCACGACATCACTCTCCAGCATACTACAGCAATAGCACCACAAACTAGCAGACGTGCCACAGGAGTGAGCAGTATAGTACCTGGTCGCCGATCGTGTCTTCTTGGCCGATGACAAAGTCGATGTCCGGGTAGAGCTTCTACTTCGATCAGCAACACCATCGCCAAGGTTAGAACCCACACGCCGAGTCCACGCGGCGGCCATACAGCCGCTCAGAGCGACCGACGCACACACTGTTAGCGCACACATACCTGGAGCATGCCGATCACTTCAACGGTCTGCACCATGGCCAAGTGGCTCTTGCGCGACGACACGAAGAGCGTCCGGCGCACTGGAATGTCGCTCATCCGGGCTACCAGCTACCTGCTGATGTTGTTGCTGGGCTTGACGCGAGAAGCTCAATTGAGGAGTGAGGTAGGTCTTGCTCAGCTACAGGGTCAGGCGTCAGTCAGGCGGTCAGAGCCAGAGCATTCACTTCGTTTTCGCCACTTGGTTATCCAGTTACGAGTAAGCAAAGCGCATATCCGCCGCAAACACTCCTGCTTTTGCAGTATGTTGCATGCTACATCGAACGGAAAGTTGCATGACACAACATACGCTCGTGCTTCTTTTTCATACAATGTGCCCTTTCAAGATTTATACTTTGAGAACGAGCGGCTGACGACTGAGAATGGACGACGTGCTACTCGCAGTTGAGAGCTCCGACGCACTCATCGCGCGGCTCGTGGCGTTCTGTGACCAGCGTACGCATGCATACGTGCACTTTGTGCTTGAGCCTCTACGAACATGTACCCTCTTTCTCTCGCCGCTTGTACGTCTGCTGGACGACGATCTCAGCCCTCTCGTCCTGCATCCTTGGTGTGCGTACTACCTGCCTGTCCCAGATGACGTTGAGCTAAAGTACCAGGAGTTCTACCGAAGGTACCTGTCATGGCAACTGCCCTGAAAGTGTAAAAGGCAGAGCCAAGTGAGAGCCATCGTCAATGCTGTGTGATTTTACTCTACAGGCACGCTGAACAATTCTTCGGTGTCGACACGGACGATGACGAGGAGAAGAGCCACGCTATGCACCAACTCTTCCAGGTACATTCAGTCACAGCTTCTGCTCTGTTCTTGTAGGAAGTGTGTGTCAACGACAGCCATTGTCACTCGGCGTCTAGGAATACGAGCAGCTCTTCGAAGCCATCATCCAGGACTTCCTCGACGCCGAAGAGGTCATTTGTAGCTCACCAACTTTCAACCTCTGGCTTCAGGTCACAGCCAACTCACCCTTCTTGTTGCTATCAACTGCCTTTAGCTGTCGGGGGAAGCGTTCTTCAAGCACTGCCGTAGACTCATGCAGAGCCCCAGACACGAAGACGCGTCCACGAACCTGCGGATTGTGCTCTCGGCTCTAGATTTCAACGCCTTCTGCGCGCTCATGGCCCAGGAAGCGATCCAGACCCAGCAGGCGCTCAAGGCCGCCGAGGACATGGGGCTATGACACCAGTTCTGCGTTAATGTTCATTTTCTCGTGTTATTGTTGTTTGTTATTATACCCACGCGAGGAGCTTTTGATACTCTGTCTCGCTTCTCTTTGTTTCATTCAACTGCTGACGACATTCAACACTGACGGACGGACCCCGTTGGTCGTCCCCTTCGCTCCTTGCTGAGACTAGTGGCGCTAGAATTCGTAGACCTTGCCGAGCTCCCGATCCAAGAGTTCCACGTCGCGGTCCATGGACACTTCGCCGAGCTCCAGGGCGTCGACGTTCATGTCGGAGGGTCGGATTTTCGGGTTCTCATGCGTGAGGCTATGCTTGCGCATCTGCAGTAGCGCCGGCAGCAGGTCCGTCGAGCACACGCGCTTGAGCGGTGACTTCTCTTCGCCGTTCTCCGGTGCAACAGTGACTGGCGGGTTCATCCACGCGTGCGTGAGGATGTCCGAGGCCGCAAGCCGTGTCGCCGGGTCCACGGTCAGCAATTTCTTCACCAAATCCTTGGCTTCCTCCGACACGTGATCCCAGAACGGCGACTCGAACTCAAAGTCCGCGTTCACGACCTTGTCCAGGATTGCTGCGTGATTCGAGCCCGGGAACGGCGGGTACCCGCACAAAAGGATGAACAGGATCACACCCAGACTCCAACAGTCCACCTCCGAGCCGTACGGTCGACCCTGCACCACCTCGGGGGCCACATATCCGGGCGTACCACAGGCAGTGCCACGACGCGAACCCGTCATGGACCGCGCAAAGCCGAAATCAGCGATCATGACCTCGGCACCGGGTGCTGACGTCTTGAGCAAAATGTTCTCGGGTTTCAAGTCACGGTGCACGATACCACGCGAGTGGATGTACTGGATGGCGCTCGCGAGCTTGCCCATGAGCACGCGCGCGTCCTCCTCCGTATAGCTCTTGCGCTTGACGAGGTCGTCAAAGAGTTCCCCGCCCGTGCACAGCGGTGTGACGATGAAGTAATACCGGCTCTCCTCGTAGTAGTCGAGTAACGGAACGAGGTTCGCGTGGTCGAGCTTCTTCATGATCTCCACCTCCTGCTTGAGCGCCTTGGCGTCCAGATCCGCGAGACTCGTCTTTGCAATGCACTTGACTGCCACCTGTTTGCGCGTTTCGCGGTGCGTGGCGATGTGCACGACCGAGAACGCGCCCGAACCCAGTTTGCGGCCGAGCTTGTAGAATTTGTGGAACGAGTCCGATGCCGCAGAGTCGGCCTCGCTCGTGCAGCTCTCGACGCCGTACGAGTTCTGACGGCTGTCGATCTGGAGACGCGGAGGCCGGCGGGATAAAGACGACGACGTGGGCGAAGGTCGCCCGCCCACGGGTTTCCGCTGATGAAGCGACTTGTTGCTGTTCTGTGCGCGCAACGCCTTCATGATCTTGGCGTAGGCAAATTTGACGTGCGCGGTCCAGACCTGCGGGCTCGATTCAAGCTTCACCTCGCCCGCCGACGCAATGAGTTTCTTGATGTACGAACTCGACGCGCCGTCCTGCACTTCGCCCAGGATCTGGTCCAGAATATACACCATCTCGTCCTCCTGCTGGCACTCGTTCATGTCACGAATCAGGTTCGCTAGCACAGGAAAATCCTGCTCGACCGTGCGTCCCGCTTGCGCCGCGGGCGACACATTCCCCCCGTGTGCCGCCGCGGTCCATGAATCTCCACTGGTGAGCCCCATAACACTACACTCGCCTCGCTTCTGCTCGTACCGGTAGCTGCTGTACTCGTTACTGACGATGTACTGCAGAATGTTACGGCCGATCTTCGCAGGGCACTCGCCGTCGATCCAGCGCTCGAGCGTCTTGATCCACTTCTGGCGCTCCTGCTCGCGGCTCGCCTGGATGTAGTAGAGCACGACAGGTCCATCATCGCCAGCACTGCTCTTGCCGCCGCTCGGCTTGGCGCCGCTGAGACTTGACTCCTTCTGCAGATGCAAATGCTGGTGCAGCGATGACGGGATGCACGTGAGCGCGCTCAGATTGCTGGAACGGCGCGAGCGCTTGCGCACGACCACGACGAAGCAGAACGGCCGGTTCTTAAAGATGTCAGTCGCCTCAACGCGGATCACGTCCCCGCGGAAGAGCTCACCCTTGAGCCACTTCTTCTCCAGCGCCGCGGCGTCCTCCTTACCCATCTGCCCCTGCAGCCCCAGCGGGTTCTTCCTGTAGTAGTTGAGTGAGAGCTTGGAGAGCACAAAGTGGCGCGGCAGCCAGTTCTTGAAAAAGTGCCCACGCTTGGACAGCGAGCCGCTCAGCAACACATCGGGGCTCGTCGACACATTCGCAGTCGTCCCTTGAGGCTGTGCCGGCTGGAGCGCCTGTGTTGACGTCGGGATCGCGCTGTTGCTGTTGTTGTTACCGCTGTTACCGCCTGCGCCGATGCTGTTGCCGTTGCTGCTGCCGCCGATGGTGAACGAGTGGTTGAGCACGCTGGTAGTACCTGGATTGACCATCGGACCGCTGCCGCTACCGCCGCTGAGCAGTATGCGGCGCTGTGGGTACGTCGGGGGCTGCTGAGACGAAGACGAAGGCGCTGGCTGGTGCTGCGGCTTGCCGTCGTCGCTGAACGTCGAGAAGGCAGCCGAGTGTGACTGCTGGAAGACCGCGACGTTGAGCGGCGGCGCGGCGCCGGCCGCGTGCGCGTGCGCGCGCTCCGCTGTCTTCATCGGCATCATACGGTTGCGTAGACGCCGCCTTCCTGTGTTTTGCACTGTGCTACCGGTGATGTCGGGTAGCGCCTCGAGAACTGATCGCTTTAGGGCACTGCCTTCCTTTCTTCCGTGCTTTCGCTTCTGTGCAGTTGGCTCGGTTAGGTAATCAGCAGCGCTTAGGTAAGGGCAGACGCCAGCCGGTGAACGAGGCGGAGATCAACAGACGGCGAGAGGGCGAAGAGAACGTAATGCGAGTGAGTGAGGCGAGTATCACACACACACACGCACGCACACACAGACACAGACACACACGCGCGCGTAGACGCTGCTGGTAAAATAGATCGCGAGCGAGAATGGAGAGAGATCGCGGCGGCGGCGGCGTCTCCGTCGTTGGGCTTCTTTTGCGTTGCGTTGCGCCGTTCTTCTTGCTTTCTCGCTTGCTTCTGAGCAAGCGTTTTTAAAGTTTCCCCACGATGATGGTACGTGATCTCTCGGAATAGGATGAAAGTGTATGTGGTTAGGTTTGATGCACGTGCATAGCTCTCTTTTGGATACTGCTAGGGCAGTCTGTGCGAGAAGTGGCTCTGGTCTTGCATACGGTATTTGTGCATAAATCATGATCCAGAATAGATATATTTGCTTTGAGAGAATCGGTAGTTTACAAGACCGAATACCCCATTCCCTCCTTGGCATACAAACGCTGAGACAACGAGCGGCTGAAACACAGAAAGGACGTGCAGTGAGGATTGTAAGATTCCCATGAAAAAGAAGAACGACCGCCAATTTTCTTCCCGCATTAAAAAAAGGCGGAGACCAGCCACGACCAGTAGCAACGGTGGCGATGGCCCTCTTGCCAGCACAGCACAGTATCGAAGCCCACTTCACAAGGCAAAGCAACCTGCTGCTGGTCAAGTTATTCAGCTACTAGTGCAGGGAACTCAGGTCTGCAGCATGGCTAATCAGCTGTTTTTTTTTCGTCTATTCTTCCGACGCTCACATAATAATGATGGCCCTTGATCTCCTCAGAGGCGAAACGGGATCAGAATCGCCTCTTTTCTGTAAATTGGGGCGTCAACTTTTTTTCGTCCACGCATCCAGTCGCAATCTTATTTTAGAGCCAGGAGGCTGGGAATACGAGCGACATTCCTGCGATCTTGATTTACTGCTGCGACCTTCGTGCAACAAAGAGCAACTATACATAAGGTGACCCACACAATTTCCAGGATATAAAATTAAAAGTATACAACATATAGTTTTCTGCTTCAACCTCTTTGAAGTGAAATAGAGTTTTAGCCCACTTCAGCTGTTACACTCCGCGCCGAGACTTTTCGCACCCTACCTTTTGCTCATACCTCCGTCAGTTTTTGGAATTGACGCGTGCTGTTTGGATATGTGTTTCCTATTACATAGCAGAGCGTCTCCAATGCGCAAAACTGCGCTAAAAAGCCTTCTTTTAGGGGTCAGCCA
>JAASGO010000571.1:0-19473 GCA_023334245.1 Globisporangium cederbergense
TATCACTCTGCACCACGCTGATGCAGGGCTCGTCGCAGTCCATGAGCGTGAAGCTCTTGTTGCACGGGAGCGTTAAGGTCGTGAGATCGTACTTTGTATACGTGAAGCTGCAGCTCACGCGCAGGTCCGTCACAGCCGCTGTCGTGGGTGTCTGCTGCAGTTGGACAGCGAACTGGCGCGCGATCTCGAACGATGAGCCTGGTTTGTCCTCAACACGAAGGATCTCGGCGCCTGGGCGACCGCCGATGCTCGCTGAACATACAACGCGACTCACGGCCATGGACAGCACCGACATGTTCGCGGCAGACTCAGACTGTAGCCCCAGACTCGGCTGGAAGTTGAACATGAGCTCGACAAAGTCACTTTTGGGGACGTTGCAAAGCACGCCCGGGTTCTTGAGTGGTGGAGCTGTAAGCGTCTGGAACCACATAATGTCAAAGATATCGCACACTTGAATGCGGCTGTGGACATGGAGGTTCACAGTGAACGTGTACGAGGCCACAAGTCCACACTGCGACCAGGCCTCGAGCGAGATCAGCGTCTCAGATTGGGTGAAAACGTGGTCGGCGTTGGCACTGAGCAGCCGCCACTTACTCTCACTGGCGAGTTTGTATCGCCAGAAGACGAACTTGTTCGGGTCTTTCCCACTCGTGCCATAGCTGAGCCAGTCCGAGTGGAACGTCGCCTTGGCGTCAATGAGCTCGCTCACCTTCGCTTTGAAGGTGCACGTGGCGTCGCTGGTCTCGCCAAAGCGACTGCACGAGAGCGCGCGGTGTACCTGAGTCTTGCTCTGGAAGAGCTGCTGACCAGCGCTCTTGAGCTGCTCGAGCACGTTCTCCGACTCGGTCTTGACGCTCGCGCGGATCTGCGCGTCAGCGGCCATCGCCGAGTCACCCGAGAAGGTGAGACACTGTGTGTAGCCGCAGGCTTCGCTCTCAAGGCCGTCGCAGCGCTCCGTGTCGTAGTTTGAGTCACAGAGAAAGTCGGTCCACTTCTCCTTGATCTTGACGTCTAAGTGGCAGCAGCGTGTGCATTTGCCTGGGCTCACAGGCGCGGCGGCCTGGAGGAGTGTGGCATCAGTTGCGAAGAGGTCCAGTGCTGCTGACGAAGAGCTCAGAAAGTCGGACCAGACGCGTGATGGCGAGAAGCACTCGCGGCCCTCGATGAACGTCTTCCCGGCCGTGAACTTATCGGCGAAGAACGGACGGATCTCGTACAACTGCTCGTCGCAGCGGTTCGAAGCGCTGGAGCTGCACGCGTCGTTCGCTGCTTTTTCCTGAAAAGCAAAGACCTGCTGCACGGACGCGGTCGCCTTGGCCAGGTTTGCGGCATTGAGCACAGCGTTGACACCACCGAGTTGTCCAAGTAAAGTGGACGCTGCTGTCGTCGTCATCGTGTCGCAGATTGCAGCGGGACACTTCGTCGTTGAACGTGGACGATTTTTGTCCACAATCGCGAGACAGCCACTGCAGGACTCAGTGCGGCAGGTGTCCGTTGCTGTCGCAGTGAGTTTGTATTTCCCATAAGTCGTGATCGCGAGCTGTGCGAAGGAGCTCTGCGGGTCCTTCTGGTAGCTCGTCCACGCACAGCTCTTCTTGCTGACTGAGGTGGACACTGGCGAAGAGCTCTTCGGCTGACACGAGGTGCCCATGGGCAGCCGAAGTGGACGCTTCTTGAGCACAGTGTCGCGGTCGTACTTGCCTGTGAGCCCCTGCAGCTTGAACAGCGCGTTCGCCACTTCGTCGCCGTCATAGATCGACGAGGACTGGGGCGCACACGAGAGCGTGAGCTGTCTGGACGGATCCGTCGCCGTTTTGCCGTCGCCGACACTGCCGGTCATAAGCCGCGGCATAGGTATCCTATTAGACACCAGTAGCTGCGATAGGTTGCAGACATTGAGCTCGTCCACCACTTCGAGCCTAAATGGGCCGTACAAGTCCCAGACGCACTCGTCGTAGCTCGTGTCGACTGGCGGCGGGTTGGCGAGCTGCCGGCAGCTCAGCTTGCCCACGGACACTTGATAGATCTCGTAGCCCTTGGGACACGTGCAGATGCACTGCATGGCTCCCTTGGTGTCGTAGAACGTGAACGGCTGGCCATTTGGTAGCCCCGCTGTACACGAGAAACGTGTGGCCAGCCCCACGGTGAAGGGCGAGTGGGTCGAGGCGCTTAGATCGTCGATCTTGGTGAGGAAGATCGCATTCGCCTTGGACACCAGCGGCTTGGCGGCGTCGTACACTTGGAAATTGTAAACGAACGGCACTTCCCACCTCTTCTCGTACTCCTGTAGCTTTGTGTATGCATCGTCGCTCTTGAAGAACGAGATCATCGCCGCGGGCTTGACTGTCTCCGGGAGTGCGTTCGTGAGCAAGCCGTAGGGTTTAAAGATCGACAGGCGCGAGTCC
The DNA here is from genome assembly GCA_023334245.1 of Globisporangium cederbergense. Lineage (NCBI taxonomy): Eukaryota > Oomycota > Peronosporomycetes > Pythiales > Pythiaceae > Globisporangium > Globisporangium cederbergense. Next base: position 2,406 of record JAASGO010000571.1, read on the forward strand.
GCCTTCGCCACATTGGCGTTCTCCACAGTGCTCGCGCACGTGGACGCATGCAACACGAAGACGAATTTGAGCTCCGTGTTGACGCTGCTTTTCGTGCGCAGCGTGAGCTTCGAGCGTCCACCCTGGATGGCTCCGACCCAGCTCTTGATCTTGGTGATCGTAGCGTCCGGGAGACACTTGGAGATCGCGACCACGACGGTCCCAACGTTGCCGCCGCAGTCCTCGCTCGTCACATCGGCGCACTTGATAATGGAGAAGCCACCGTTCGTCGCGCCTGTGCTGCCGTCGGCGGTGATGGTGGCTGGACGGTAGCTCTGCAGCCAGTTGATGTCGCTGACCACGTCGGTCGAGTCGACGGAGAAGAGCGCGCTATCCGCGTACGAGCATGCGAGGTCGCGGTTGAACTCGACGAAGTCTGCATGGAGAAGCTGAGGCACAAGCAGCAGCGCTTCGACGACAGCTAGCAGTAGCAGAACAAGCTGGCTGCGTCGCAGCATTAGCAGGGCTATCTTGGGCAGCTACGCACGTCGCTTGGCTTGGGCGCAGCAGCAAATGGATCGGCTGGCTGGCAATCAGTACCCCAGAATGGCAAAGTCGCTTCACGAGATACTGTTGACAACAGCAGCAGTAACAGGCTGCAGGAGGTGCGTGTGGTGCGTATGCTGAACCAGCAGCCGACGCGGAGTTCGCCGTCTTGAAGCGTGACCGACGGCCCACACATGTAGTGGCACTCAATTCGCGCCACACATTGTGTTGCGACGCTTCAGAAACCCGGCATAGGTTCTGCGGATGGATTTGATTCCCGGGTCGCCAGCAACAAGATATTGACGAGAAGTCGGCGGTCATGGTGGCTGGTGCCAAGAGGCGCGAGGCGTCCTTTTGAGGCGCGATAGATCCAATGCCATCCGCTGCTGCTGCTGCTGAACAACTTACGAAGAGCTCTTTTGTGGGCAGAGTCGACGACAGAGCAACGCATAAGACCATGAGGATGTCAATGCGCGGGCTTGCGTGCAAGCTGGGCATCTCGCTGTTGCTGCTCGCACATGGTGGTGCTGCTGAGACCGTGGAACTCAATGGCGCGCTGGCCCGCTCGTACGCGAATCACAGCGCTAGTGGAGACCCTCCCAGTAGCAGAGATCTGCCATTCTTCGCCTCGACCTCGGAGCCGTTGCCTGCGAGCCTCCTCATGACCGTGAGTGGGTACTTCGGGGATCAGAGCGACCGCCTCCCGTGCACTGTGGACGAAACGAAGCGCGAGAGCGACCACAGCGTGACCGTGCTGCTCGCGATCTCCAAATGTCTCAACGCGTCGTCGCTCAATACAATTGAGAGCTGGGTGGCCGACATGAAGGACAAGGAGTACACGTTCCTGCAAGACGGCATTGACGCGCCCATCGAATTCGCGACGACCGTCGTGCCAGGCGACTGCCAGGAGCGCAGCGAGCGCAACAAGCGCGGGCTCAAGGACCCCGTCACGCTCCTAGAAGAATCGCCATCGACTACTGCGAGCCTCTTCCTGTCTCAGGACGTGCTCGCGGGTGACCTCGAGCGCATCGCGGCCTTCGCGCAGTACGGACGCGTGTTAAACTCACTGCCAACAACAGAGTCCGAACAAAGCGAGGAGTCCGAGAAACCCATCGCCGTCATTGGCTTCGTGAACAACGCTAAGTCCTACGACGAGGTGCAGCAGTTCGAACGTCGCTTCAAAGTGCGCAAGGCGTTCAACTTCCAGATCTGCGAGCAGGGCGAGAACAGCTGCAAGGGGAGGTTTGAGAACTGCGTCTTCCTCAAGGAGAGCGTCGATTTGTTTCTCTACAGTCCCTTCACGGTTACGCACTCGTACTCGTGCGACGGCGTGCTGGACAAAGGCATCCCGGTCAGTTACGTGGACGCACCACAGTCATTGAACGTGAGGCAGTGCTTCTGTACGTGCCCCGCAGGCTCGGAGCTCCAGGACGGCGCGAACGGCAAGAGGTTTTGCGTCGAGACCAAGTGCGATACCGAGGCCTCGTGTGTGTGGAACACGCACCCATTCGGCTTTAAGCACGAGGTCACAGCGCCACTGAAGGCCAACAACAATGGCAAGTGCAGCTTCAGTAAGGTTGCAAGCGACTGGGGCGTGCCCGTGCCCTTCCCGAGCGACAACTACGTCGCCGACAAGCGTGTGAACGGAAAAGACGAAAGCGACGACAAGAAGCGTGATGACGACAATAGTCCGCATGTTAAGGTCTCCAGTGCAAAGCTGCCCTCGCAGGCATACGATGGCGCTCGCATGCTCAGTCTCTCGTCGCTGGGGGACGTCGGGCTCTTTGACCGGCGCCAGCCACCGCCGAGCGTCGTAGAGCTGCTCAACCTCTTCGCCGTTGGAGACATCTCGCAGCACCTACGCATGCCGGCGCCCATCGTCACACTCAGTGACGACAATGGCAAAGAGAAGGAGAACGAGAAGGCGTACACGTGGGGCTACTACCAGAGCCACCGCCGCGACGTGATCGACGCACTCGCGTTCACGAGCTACGGCAAGTACGCGCTCACGCTGGACGCGACGGACTACGCTGGGAATGCGACATGCACCGGCTGTCTTGCGATTGTGGACAACTATCGTCCGCGTGCGACAACAAAGTGTCCATCTGGCTTTACAGAAAAAAATCAGGTGGACACTTGCGCGGAGCTGTCCACTTCAAATGTTCAGAAGGCGAACAAAGCTGTCCAGCAGTTCTTCCAGTTCGGAGATGAAGCCGAGAACGACGCCTGCAGTGGCAGTGACGGGAGCACGCGGTGCGACAACCAGGTCTTCCAGAGTAAGAACTTCTTCGAGACCAGCTACGCGGCCATTAAGGAGGCGCAAGCCAGGAAGGTTTTCAAGGACGACGCTTTGCCCACAGAGTTGCTCAAGGCCATGCTCCAGCAGAAGAACCCGCTCGCAAAAGTCAGCGACCAGACCTACGCGACTCAGGAGGCTACGCCCGTGTCCACTGGTGTCTGCAAGCGCTGCGTGAAACTTTCAACTGTACTCCGGGAGTTCTGGACCGACTACACGTGCAACTACGAGTACGACGTGCAGAAGTGTGAGGGCGATCCGTCGCAGCAGTGCACCTACGAGCAGTGCCTCGTCGTGAATAGGGATTCAATTGCTACAGCAAGTGCCAAGGTCAAGAGCGACGTGGCGAAGAGCTCCAAGGCGCTCGGTGCGACGTTGACCACCGAGATCCGCCAGCAGCTCCCTAATGGCTGCACTACGATCGGTACCAGCAGCGCCTGCCAGTTCCGGAGCAAGCTCTTTAAGATGATTGAGACGACAGCGAGCGCGAGCGCCAAGTCGATCCTGGGCTCGGACGCGACCAACAAGGTCGTCTTCTGGCGCTACCGCGTCAAGAGCGGCGGCGAGTGGAAGCTCTGGCGTGGAACCAGCGAAGATGCAGACGAAGTCTTCACCCAGACGACGACCGCGATTTTCTTCGAGGCCTGGACGCCCTGTGGGGCTGTCGCGGACGCCAAGTTTTCCTTTTCAGTCATTCTCGTGCTGCCAAAGCCCGGCTCGAGCTACAGGAGCTACGCGTACGCCATGTTCTCTGCGGCTGTGTCGTCATTGTTGAATGCCGGTGGAGGGCGAGCGACTGATGACAATGCTGCTGGTGGTGCTACTGGTGGCGACGTAAGCGACGGCATGTCGCTCGTGGGCGTAAGTTCGCTGATGGTGGCACTTGCAGCTCTGGTTGTTGTCGTTACACTAGTCGTGGTCGTCAAGCGCCGTCGATCGGCGGCGGCAGTTGCTGATGCTCTGCGAGTGGACATGGAGGACGACGCATACCACCCGCTACTGGAGTACTAGAAGGACGTTTTCAACAAGCTCTCAGAAGTAGGTGCACTTGACGGCATGCACCACTCAAGATCGTTCGTACTCCAGACGTTAATTCAAAGTGCGTGAGGTACATTCCTCCCTTATCTTAAGCCTTGCGCCTGCCTTGCTTGTCAGATGGATGGGCAACCAGTTCTGTGGGCTTACTTGGATCGATGCGTTGCCTTGTTCGAGCTTGTAATCTTTAGTAGTTGTCCGTTGCGGCTGTCAAGGTAACATGCTTGCTTCCCTGCTGCAGTATCATGCCCAATATACGAAATGCGTTGTGAGATTGTGGGTAAATCAGAGCTGAAAAGTGATTGCACAAATCCACAACCTTATGAAAGCAGTGTGCAATGGACAAGAGGTCACCACAATTTCACACAATGTAGGTACGATGTTCATTCATCCTCTCATAAAAAAAAACAATACGCAGGCTTACTTGGTTTCTTTCTTGCCCAGCTACAGCATGAGCTCTCTGTCAACAGTTGCTTCGCTGTAGTTCTTCAGTGTTGCCATTTGTAAATCTGTCATCTCAACTCCGCTGCTCTGCTGGGCTTCATACCTCTTCACCTTCCTGTAATCCACTGTCAACAGGTCGGTTAGAATCTGACGGACAGCAGCGCATAGTTTCGGGCTCCAGACATCCGTTGCACCACAGCACAACTCGCCTAGTGCAGAAGCGGGTAGTACACGTCGTCCAGGCTCACGTTCGCCTTGCTGGCCACGTTCCGGCGGCGCTTGACGACCACGAGCGCCACGAGAGCGACCAGCGCGCTCACACCGAGCGGCGCCGTCACACCAATGTGCTCCTGGCTAGCCGTGATGAGAGCGTGGCCCACGGACATGAGTGTGCTGCTCGTGGTGGTGCTCTTGTACGGGTCGCTCTGGTACGGGTTGCTGCCATAGCTGTCGTACGGGTTGCCGTAGCTCGTGGTCTCCGTGACCGGCGGCTCGCAGCGCTTGATGTTGTCCTCCGCATCCTCGGGCAGATCCAGGATCGCCGTGCATGTGAGCTCTTCCTCCTCGCACGACGAGCAGCACGCCTTCTCGCCGCTCGTGACCCACGTCTGGGCTTCAATGGCAGTGTTGTCCTTACCCACGGACGCCGGCGCCGCGCGCACGACGATGCCCGCGCACGCCTCGTACGGACCGGGGAGCTCCTTGCCGGCGCAGTGGTCGAACTCGCACGTGCCCACGGGCGGCTTCGGGTCGTCGATCACCGGCGGCGTGCAGTCCTTCACCGAGAAGTCTTTCACACACGTCTTCACAATCTTCTTGCCGCCATGCTGCGTGTACGTGAAGTCGCACGAGACATTGAAGGCGGAAAGCTCGGCTGTCTTGGCGTTGTTGAGCGCCTCGATCGCGAAGCGCGTGACGATCTCGGGCTTGTCCTTGATTACATTAAGGATCTCGGCGGGCGTGTGGTCGTCGAAGGCCAGCGAGCACACCACCTGCGAGATATTCATGCGCAGCTTCTCGCGCGAGTACAAGAGCCCGATGTTCGGATGGTAGTCAAACGTGAGCTCGGCAAAGTCACTCTTCGGGTGCGTGCACACGGACGTCGAGATCGGCAGGCGCGACACGGACGTCTGGTACCACATATCCGGGAAGAACTGGCACACGGCCACGTCGCTGTGCGGGTGCAGGTGCAGCCAGAAGTTGAACTTGTGCACGAAGCCGCACTGCGTCCAGGCCTCGAGGACAATGGACGTCTTGGAGTTCGTGAAATTCTCCACGTCTCCACCGGCGACTCCCGCGTTCCAGAGCTTCCACGCGCCGTTGCCCACGCGGTAGCGCCAGAAGACAAAGTCATCGGCGTCCACGTCGTCGCCTAGCGCAAAGTTGGACACCGTGGTGGTTGTGATGAGCTTGGACAGCTCGCTTTCGAAGGAGCACACGAGCGTCGTCTTCGGGTCGTGCAGGCTTGAGCACTCGACCGAGCGGTGGATCTGGGTCACTGCCTCGAAACCGTCCATGGTCAGCTGGTCCAGGATCGACTGCGACTCGGCCTTCACTTCGTCCTTGATGTCCGCTGTGACAGTAGCCAACGTGTCGCCGTTGAGCACGAGGCACTGCTGGAAGTCGCACGAGTCCGTGCCTTCGCACACCTCGACCTCATAGTCTGAGCCGCACGTGTAGTTGGTCCAATTTTCCTTGAGTGTTGTTGACACCGTGGCGCAGCGCGTGCACTGGCCGGGGTCCACCGGGTGCTCGCAGTTCTTCGCCTTGGTGGTGCTACCGTCCTCCAGGAGCGGGTTGGTCTTGGCCTTCGACTTGCCGATGAAAGCCTCGATCGTGTTTTTGAGCGTGAAGAAGTTCTCGCCGCTCGCGAAGTCTTCGCTCAACGGCTTCTCGTCGAAGAAATCCTGCTGCATAAAGAGCTGGTCGTCGCAGCGACTGTCCGTGCTGCAGTCGTCGTTGTCCACGTCCTTGCTAAAGTTGTAGAACTTCGTCAGCAGGTCCTGCGCGGCGATGAGGTTATCGGTCGTCAGCTCTGGCACGGCGTAGTCGGGACCCGAGTCGTCCGTGATGTTCTTCACCGGGCACTCGCTCCTGCTCTTCGGACGGAGCTTGTCCACAATCGTGACGCATCCCGTGCACGTCGCGTCGCTCACGTAGTCCTTGGCGTAGAGCGAGAGCGAGTACTTGCCGTAAGAGGTGTACTCGAGTGAGTCGATCTTCGCCTCGCGGTGCTCCTGGTAGTCCTTCCATGTGGAATCGTCGGACGAAACAGACTCACCGCTGGCGAACGCCGTGGAGAGGGTCACGTGCGGACCATCCGTGAGAGCGGCATCGTCGCGGCTATTCACGCGCGAGTCTGCGACGTAGTTGTCCTGCGGGAACGGCACGGGCACATCCCAGGCGCTCGCGAGATTCGTGATGCGGCACGTCTTGTCCTTGCCCGCCGATTGATCCATGTCCGTGATCTCAATCTTGTATCCGGACTTGTGGTTGCTCCACACACATGGACAAACCTCTTCAGTCACCTGCTGGCACGCCGGCTTGTCGTAGTCGTCAGTCCCTTCCTCGAAGCCTGCCGCACACGCGCAATAGCACTCGCGCTCACCCTTGGCGTCCACATAAGACACGGGGATACCGCCCGCGAGGCTGTCAGCACAGTCGACCTTGCGTGTGATCGTGATTGGGTTGTAGAGGAAGATGTCGACAGCCTCACTCAGTTGGACGCTGTTCGGGTACTTCTTGCACTTCTTCTTCTTGCCCTTGCACAGCTGGAAGTTGAACACCGTGCTGACCTCGAACGTGATCTCGTACTGATCGATCTCCGAGAACGCTGCAGCGTCATTGAAGAAGCCGATAACCGCAGCTGGGGCGGATATATCCAAGCTTGAATCTGTGACAGTGAAGTCAGTGATTTTTTCCTTGCCCTTATCCTTGTTGGCCTCTTCCGGGGCCTTGAGGGCGCCCAGGAAGCGTCCAATGCCTTCAAACTCGGTCGAGACACGCTCCATGTCGCGCGCGGACACTTCTCTTGGCATGAGCTTCTTGTCAGATATGTAGCCGCCGCGCTCGTCTTCGTCGTCGTTGTCTGAGGTAGTGCAGTCGCCGGGGGCGACAGAGATCTCGTACTTGAGTGACTTGTTCTTGGGCTTGCCGATCCACGATGTGATCAGCTTCAGCTCCTCGTCCGACAAGCAGCTGGAGACCGCGAGGAGAATCGTGGCGCTCTTGCCATCTTGGATGTCGGTAAACTCATGCGACGTACATGTGTGCTGGGTTTTCGCGAGTGGCGACAGTAGCGAGCCCGGGATCGGGTCCTGGTCGGTCACCAGGAACGACACGCCCGGGCTGCGCGCGAGCACAGCCGCTGCAAGCTTCGCCACCTGGAGCAGTAACAGAGTGCGCGCTGCAGTGAAGATCTTCATCGCGCCCTGTCAACCTGAGACAGAAAGAGAGAGGCGAGAAAGTGTGGTCCTTGATCGCGTGTGTGTTGCTGCTGTCGTTCTTGATGCTGGCAAATCCGGGAATGCGGCTTCGAGAGCACCGCCGGTCTGCCTACTTGACGCACCCACATAGACAAAGGAAGTCGACGAGCGAGCGAGCGCCTCTTGGAGCGCCGTGCTGGCACGAAGCGCCGCCGTCGCCGCCGCCACCGCATGGAGCCCGACCCTTCGCACGCACGCAAAACACCCGCCCCTCTGGCTCCCTCATCCGCCTGTTCAAATTGAATTTGAATCGGTGTGCGCCGGGCTTTGCGAAAGTGGAACGTGCTTTGCTTTCTGCCAGAGTGATGGTCTCGATAGCAATTTTGCTCCATAATGAGTATTTTGGCAAATGAGAGCGCTGACAGACAAATCATTTTAGCCAATCGTTTATCTTCGATCGATAAGCCTACAGTCACAAGAGTAAGGCGAGAAGCTGGCGGGTGGCACTGCATGGGCACTGAGGGAGCGGAAACCGCCCGACCACTTGCATGGCTCATGACCAGCCCGCCTGCCCGCCCCCGAAAAGATTCTGACCTGAAAAAAATAGGCTTCAACTGGTTCCTAACTGCGCGGCTCCACGAGGATCGGGATCTTGACGCTCGCGTGCACGTCCAAGTACGCGACCGCGATGGCGCGCACCTCCACCTCGTACTTGCCTGTTTGCATGAGAGCAAGCACAGCATACATGCAAGTGCATACATTTGTTACAAGTGAGAAACATTAGTAGCAAACCGCAATGGCTATGAGAGAGGGAGAAAGAACTTAGCTCGTACCTGCGACGCCTGGGCCCGTGAAGCCGACCTTCTGCGCCACTTGCTGGGATAGGTCCATGCACTATACACCCACATTCAGTCAATCAGCTCATGCCACTGGCACACATAGCGCAACGAAGCACAATCTGTAGTTACCTTCCACGCGGCGTAGAGGCGGCTCGTAGTCTTCTCCATCACGACGAACCACACGTGCTCCTTGCGGAATGGACTCTTAGCGTCAATCTCGTCGTAGAACGTGGACGCGAGCGGCGCCGACTCGCCCGCAGCCACGTGCTTGCGCGCGAGCGTGAGCTCCGCAGTGATCCAGTCGCCCGACTGGATGTTGGGCTCGTCCAGCACGGTGAGCGTCGCGGTCTCGAAGCTCAGCTGCGGCAGCGTCGCGTCATTGCCAAGCCGCGCCCTCTGGTCGCGCAAAGCCTCGTCATCGGCCACGAAAGCGCCCTGCGCCAGGCTCGAGAGCAGCGAGAGTGCGCGCAGTAGCGTCTGGCTCGTAAAGCCGCGCTTGATCGAGTGCTCCGCCGCGATTTTTGCAAAGATCTGAGAGCAAAATAAGGACACATTCAGTACCCAGAGTCATCATCAGTAACGCGACATTAGTAGTAGCTCAAGCGTACCTCGACAAGGAAGGGCAGCTCCAAGAGCACTTTATGCAGGCGGTGGTCGACTGAACAGGTTAAGAAGAAGTACATCAGGGAGGTTAGTCAAGGAGCCACACACACTACAGTGCTGGCATGGGAAATGCGATAACGTACGCCACGTGGGCTTGGGCACGCCACTGAGTTTGTTGCGGCGCAGGAACTGGTACAGCGCGATCATGTTTTCTCTGTGAACAGTTCGCATAGTTAGTCGTAATGACACAGTACCTACAACAAACACGTGAAGGCAAGTGTGTATACCTGGCGACGTGGTTCGGGTGCTTCTTGATGCGACTGAAGATCTCAGAGGGAAGCGCCTTAGCGGCCTCCATCTTCTTGAGCAGCTTGTTGTGTGCCGGCGCGCGCTGCTGGGCCTGGATCTTGTCCTCCTCGGTGTCCGGGTACGTGGTCATCTCGTCCGTCGAGAGCAGTAGCTCCACGATGTCATGCACGCTCATCTTCTCCTGCAACGAGTCGACCAAGAGCGCCGTCGTCGTGCGGGAGATCTGCGTGCGGTCGCGACTGCCGCTCTTCTTCTGCATCGTGTAGACGAGCCACGCGAGGCCGCCAAACACGACGCCAAAGTAGCCGAGCACGAAGAGCGACGAGCTGCCCGAGCTCCCGCCCGAAAACGCTGAGAGGAACGCAAAGTCCATGAAAAGCGACTGGCGGCCGTCAGGGTGACCGTACTTGCGGAAGTTCTCAATGCCTTCCTTGTCCGTGAGCGCTTCGTACGCCTTGGTCACGCGTGCAAAGCGTGACGCCGCCAGACGCTGCGCGCCGAGGTTCTTGTCTGGGTGCAGCTCGCGGCCCAGCTTGCGGTACGCCTTCTTGATCTCGCGCATACTCGCTGATTCGGCGATCTTAAGGATCTCGTACGGGTCAAAGACGCCCGAGGTGTCCACGCTCTGCAGCTGCTGCAAGCACTGGTACGCGAGTGCGAGCGCCACCGCGAGCACGACCACGTGCGTCGCGAACCCGAGCGAGCGGGTCTGCTTCGGGGTCTTCACCACACGGTAGAGCGTGAAGAGCCCTGCCGGCACGATGTACAGTGAGAGCATCACGCAGCTAAACGAGTAGAACGCCGCATCCGCTTCGGTGGTTGCGTCCGCCATGCTGACTTCCTTGCTCTCTTGGGGGCCAATGGAGCTGTTCAACTACTGCGGAATGACGTGGAGGCAATACAAACGTCACTAGCCCTACTTTAGTGACACAAGACCAGGAAACTAAGCATTTAAAAGTGTCACTAAAATATCTCGTGACATCCAAAGCAAAAGATACTTTTCGGTGAAAGAGCGGAGGGGTTGTGAGGGACGAAGAGCGAGCTCTTTCATCAGTTCAGCCGGCGTAGCCACACAACGAAAGCGCTCTATGCACACGCCGTTAGATCCCAGAGATGTCACTCGAGAAGGTAAATACGCTCAGGTGCGCAAATATGCTGCCGCCATCCTCCTGTTTGTATCATCCTGCTCCGCACAACTGCTAGTCGAATCGACATAACCTCGTTCGACTTGGCCCGTAGCGTGATGGAAATAGCGCATTGGCGGGCTCCACTGGAAATAACGCCATGACACGATTCGCGGGAGTAAAGATAAAGCTCTGTACTGAGTAAACCAAGTGAAGTGAGAGTCGGTGCGCTTATTCGCTGCTGCTGCTACTGCTGCTGGTGGTGGTGGTGGTAGGCTATCTCACCCTTCCAGCACACGCCGCGACAGACTCTGTGAGAGCACGAGTCAATCAATACAAGAGCGAACGGACGTGGTGGCTGAAGTCGAAACGACTCGCGTGTTTTGATACTAAGCGGCGACCTGAAAATAGCTTTTTCATCCTCTCGCCAACCAGCCTACAACGCCCACAACTGTCGCGTGCTTCTCGACATATTCGCTAACACTCCCACAGTAGCTGCCGTTACGCGTTTCGCATGGGTATTAATACCCACTCGCGCTCGCTGAAGAACGGCTCGAATTAGCTGCTGCGCGCCTATAAATAGTGCACCGCGCTTTCAAACACGCCCGAAACGCAACATGGAGGCTATATTTACCACCAGTATGGGATTCATCCTCATTCCCATTCCGCCAGCCCAGCACTAGTACGCAAGTGTGCCGGTCGCTCTCTCGCTCCTCTCCTTCCACTTCTCTCTCTCTCTCGCATTTCATCTTCCGCGTGCATCCGAGTAGTCAACGCATCAGCAACGAGTTCGTCAAGTTCACTCCACTCCAGCGCACCAGCCTGTCAGTGATGACGACCCCGCTCAAGGCACTCATCCAGGAGCGGCTGCGCGCCAAGATCGTGCGCCAGGAAGTTGACGGCGACGAGATGGACGAGCTCACCACCATGGACCACGAACAGCACCAGCAGCAGCAACACCATCATCGTCATCGCAACCGTCATGAGCACCGCCATCGCGATGTTAATGAACTCCAGTCGCCCTCGCAACTGCAGCGCAACAGTGGACAAGCGCAGCGTAATATGCGCCAGCAACAGTCCACTCAAGAAACCCCACAGCAGTGTCACAAGAGGGAGCCGGGCCACCACCCTACGCGTTACAAGAGCTCCTCCATCCACAACCAGCAACAGCGACAGCAAGAGCATCACGAGGAAATCCAAGAACCGCACCAAAACACGAGCCAGAAGCTGATCGACTACTACACGTGGGAGCATCACCAGAAGTACGACAACTACTTCCCCCAGGACCGCAGCTTTGTCCATGGCTTCCACGACGAGCGCTACAAGACGCTAGGCTATGACGCTGATCGCTCGCCACTACCGTCGCCATGGAGAGGTTCGTCTGGAGCAAGAAACCAGTTTCAGGAAGAGGAAGACCAAGAGCGACAGGTAGAAGGTGAAGAGTCCATGCCCATCGAGAGCCCCAAATATGCACCATCTCAGCATCACCAACAACGTGCAGCAAGTGTAGAACTGCGTCAGCGCAATCGAGACGCACAGGTACATCCAGTCAATATCAGTTCTCGAAAGCTCGAGGCTTCAGACTCAGCGTTCGCGTCAGCCAAACGCGTTATAAAGCCCCAACAGAAGACCGAGCAACTACAGCCACATGATGCGTATGAGTCCGTCTACAGTGTCATCGCCAAGAGCAGCACTCAGGGCCAAGAGCATCGTCAGCATTCGTACCCGCGGGGCTACTTCGAGTCGCAGCTCTACGACGATGACGTGCCCGACACCAAGCTGGACGAAGACCACCGAGAACACCTTTCTAAACGTCAACAGCCACACCAGCATGATCAGAACGAACCGCGCCATCGCCACAAGCACCACAGTACTGGCAGTGTGGGACTGGAGAATCCCTGTGAAGCGGTGCCGCGAAAGCGCAGCTTTGGCACTTTTGATGCTCCGTACGATGTTGAGGACGCCAGCTATGAGCCACACGGGAGAGCTCGCACCTACCACCGCACTCAACACCACGAAGGAGCTGTGAGAGATAGCCACACTGACGACTCCAAGCCTAGCTATCACTACCAGCAGCAGCGTCGCCATCATTCTTACAACCACGAGCAGCCGCGGTTTGAACATGGCGCTCTCCACGTAGATGACATGGTCACCAGTCCGCTGGCTGCAGCGTCTAGCCTCGCGCCGCTGGTGTTCGCAGCAGTGACGTCGCCTCGACTGGAGACCAAGCGCAGCTTCCGAGACGAGTCGCGCCAGCGAGTGCAAAGTCTGATTTCTGCTGCTTCCATCTCGGCACCAGTACCTGCGCCATTGGACATGGTGGTGATTGAGACTACGCGGAGGCGTGACGACCTCGACACGGTGCCGGTGCTCGGCAACAACATCCGCCGGCGCTCGTCATCAACGCTCGTGCGCCGCTTGGACGCAATGCTCTCACCCGGTTGTCACCGCGCAGCAACGGTACGCTAGGCACACATTGAGCTTCTAACGCTAATCCTGAACCGTGTGTGACAAGGCTAACATATACCCATTAATGTGCTGTAATTATGCAGGCGTTTGTCGAGAAGCGGCGACGACGCGCAGCTAACTCAACGCCACGTACGATGGCGACGCAGCGCTGGCTGCAGTCCATGGACCCGCAGTTCCGCGAGAGTAAAAGCTCGTCTGTCACTCGTGACCATTACTATGAGCCCCAGCACATTGAAGTTGCACTGCCTCCACTGTCACCATCAACTACCGCTCTGTACTCCGCTCGAAGCGCCAGCTCCTGCAGCATCAGCGGGAGTTCGTCTTCTTCCTGTACATCGCCAATGTAATCGCCTTGTAGTTCAGATTATGTATCAACACAAGAAATCATCTTGCTGTCAAAAGAACTGGTCACGTGTTGTTCGTCGACTTAACATCGGATATAAGAGCGTTGCTGCCGCCATCCAATCAACTCCCCAAAATAGTTTATGGATGAATATCATCATTCTCTGGCCACACTTGTTATTTGTGTGTCCAAGTCTCACCAATAAAAATTGACTTATATTTATAGCCAATGAAAAGAGATTAGTGCAAGATTTTATCCAATAAGCGCAGTTAGGATTAGGTAAATACGGTGCTCCAGTCGTTCCGATGCATGAGGTTGGAGGAGCTCCACAAATATCTGTATGTCAACACGAATGTCAAGTGTCATGCGTATCACTTGCGTATCTGCACTTCCTCCGACCAGGTTGGTCGATTTGGACGAGCTGTAGCCGGGTAACACTAAGCGAGCCATAACAATGGCTGTGAAGGCGTTCGAAAGGTTTTCGAAGGCTGAGAATGTTGATTTACTGTATGTTAAGACCTGTATCACATGCAACACTACTGGGCATTCATTTGTGTCGTTAATGGATAAGTTCGGTATGTATCTTGCATTTAGTGAAGGCAAAGGTGGGGAAGCCACTCGCCCGGAACTCTGCATCGCAGTGCCACCGACAGGCGAAGCTGTGGCACCTCGAAATGTTTTCCTATCAGTGAGCTGCTCTCGAGGCTCTACTGCTTAAGATGAGGAGAACGCTCGAGAGCCGCTGTATGAAAAGAGAAGTAGGAGGCTTTGTAAAGAAAGCTAATGCATGCACAAAGAATAATTTGAAGCGATTGATGTATTATTTGCATATCAATGCATGTTCATCGAGTGACTACCAAGATGCAGCTTTACCTGGAACTTGAGCACGGCAGACAAGGGGTTCAGGTGTGTCTTCAACACCATGACAGAAGACCACAAGATTGCTAAGATCTTGAGCAGCTGGAGCTCAAGTGAGTCCGTCGCGCTCATCGACTTATCTCCGTTCGACACGCAGGCGCGCGACAAGATCACCAAGATGCAGAAGCTGCTCTTCACCACCTGCAAGTTGCTCGAAACGACGTTGTACAACATCAGCCATCGGGTGCCTGATATGCCGACGGCTTACCTGATCCTCCGCTATTCGCTGCTGGAAGAAGACAACCCAATCGACCCAGCAATCAAGCACCTGGAAGGTAGCGCTCTTAAAGTCGGTTGTTCCGTTGCTAACCTCCTGGGTTGGCCCACACACCTCGCTTCGATTCAAGCTGCTTCAAGACGAACCACCTACGCAGCAGAAAACAACAGCCAAGCAACAAATTACGCGACGAGACTGAAGAGAGAAGAATAATTCGCCATCAAGCTGCTGTGGTTGAACATTTTATTTGCCACGTAAAGCACCAATACGAATGTCTCGACAAGCTGGAAGCCAAGCCATATCGAGCGCACCAAACATCAGTTACTCCCTGCTCAAACGGCACCAGCCAAGAAGTCAGCCAACCAAACAAGCGCAAGAAGAAGACGGCGGTGATGTACCTGAAGACCACGTGGTTTGCTTGGTACACCCAAGAGCCACGGCTATGGAGCCCTCACGGCAACAGGCAGAAGAAGTCGGACGCCAAACGCATTGTCGCCTTCATGAAGCTCTTCTTCGATACAGGATTCTCACTGGACACCCAGTCACCAACACACCGCAACTAGGTGATGGTGCTTGGCACAAGAGTCGAAGGTAGCTTGCTGGAGTTCCTTCGCGAGCGCGGAATCATGTCGAAGGGCAAGCCAAATCATGAAACGAGAAAATCGGATTTAAGAGGAAATGTCAATGTCTAGCTACAATTAATTCGAATCTGGAATATTGTAGCCTATCCTGATTTTTTCCTGCTAATTCGAAACTTGAAGTTACGAGCGACACTTCCGGGATCGCTCTTTATGCATTTCTTTCGATGGCGTCCACTATATGGGAGAACGCGATCTTTGTCGGTTGCGCTCTATTCGTGAGAGAGGCTCATTGTTGCCCACAGAAATCCGGGAGAACTAAAGGCAAGAAGCGCCACCAGCAGAACCCCAAGACAATCAACCTCTCTCGTATCAGCCAGCATGCACGGCTGGGGTGTCGTGCGCGGCCTAAGCCACTCGTCGCAGCTGAGCCGCTCGCGACTGCCCATCATGCACTCGTACGCGTCGCTCGCGGGCGAGACGTCGTCGCCGCTGCCGCGGTACGTGCCGCCGCTCTCCACGCCGATGTCGCGCTCGCTGCCGCTGCAGATCCTGCTCGCGCTCTTCACGACGCTCGTGGTGCTCTCGTCGATTCTCCAGTTCGCCGGACTCCACCAGGGGTTGCAGTACGCCGACAGCGGCTCTCCCATTGGTGCGTCACCCATGGTGCTCATGACAACGGACGATGCGGTCGATCTCGCGCTCGACTCGGACGTCTTCCAAACGATCCTCGAGCAGCTCGGCACTACAGCGGATGATGATGTGAGCGTCGCGTTCACCATCGCGTACAACGGTAAAACGGTCCACAATGGTGACATTGTCCCTATGAACGAGGTGCGTTGACAATATCTAACGATTCACTTGCATACACTGAGAGAAACTCACGCTATCCTGTCCATCCATATTTTTTCTAGGCTGTGACGGCGCCGTCGATCGCCATCGAGGACGGCACAGCGCTGTTCACGTGGATGCTGATTGATATCGACGCACCGGATCCGGCGGATCCGGCCCACGCGCCGTTCCTGCACTACATCGTCGCGAATCTCGACGCCAACGGTAGCGGCCATCACTCTGTGATCACGGAGCAACAGGTCGTCGTGCCGTACTACCCCGTGACACCACCCAGAGGCGAGCACCGCTACGTGTCACTGCTCTTCCGCCAACAGGCGCCGCACGTGACCTCCCCCACCGAGCAGCAGGAGCCCGATGAGCGTCTGACTGTGCAGCGCAGCAACTTCAATGTGCCCGCGTACGCCAAGAGCCATGACCTCGTGCTCGCTGCAGCATCGCACTTTTACTCCCAGCCGGAGGAAAAAGAAGAAGAGGGAAAAAAAGACCACGCTTGATTTGATTCGCTTCTTCTTAATTTGCGTTTTCAATAAAAAGAGTCTCACGCAATATCAGCCGCATGGCACTAATATTTGCCGCTGGCCTGCGTGTGAGCTGCAGCTTCACGTATACAAAGTACGATCTCACGACCTTAACGCTCCCGTGCAACAAGAGCTTCACGCTCATGGACTGCGACGAGCCCTGCATCAGCGTGGTGCAGAGTGATACCTGCGATCCTACAGCCTGCGCGAACAAGGACCTTCCGGTGATGTATGAGGCGTGCAACACCAGCGTCGTCACAGCAACAGCAACCCAGACACTCTTCAAGCCTCGAGCGAGTACGTGCTGCCAGGCGTGCAGCGTGACCACGGCGTGCAAGCCGCTACTGACTCTTCCAAGTGTCAGCAACGGCGTTGCACTGAGTCGCTGTGAGCGACTCGTTCCGACTACTACGGCGTCGCGTGGACTCGTCGCGAATGTGACTGCGTTTGCTGTGCAATTGTTCACAAGTGCGCGTGACTTGGCGTCAGTACTGGGAGCAGTGGTGCCTGGGATTCTCGTTGTTGGTGCGAGTGCACTGGTGCTACTGGTCTATGGACTCGCTGCTGCGAATA
>JAASGO010000572.1:0-19438 GCA_023334245.1 Globisporangium cederbergense
AATCTTCAGGAATGCCGCGAAAAGGTCGTCAGGACCACCGCCACCAAAGTGCGGCTCGTCCATGAAGCTGTCCTCGTTGATCTCCAGGTCCTCCAAGCCTTCGTCACCGATTGAATGCTCACGCTCAGCCACCGGCTGCTCAGAGGCCTCACCGTCAGTCGGCTTAGTAGGAGTACTCGCTGAAGCCTTTGTGTCCCGCGAGGTGACCACGGACGTCGCGCAATCGATGTCCTCCATCACGAACACGACGTCCTTGAAGCCTAGGCGCACGGGAAGATCCAGGCCATCGACGGCGTACCGCAGATCGAACATGGCATCCATGAGCTCCTGGTTCGTCTTGATCTTGCCCAGCGAGATGTTAACGATATGGCGGCCCGTGTACTGGGCCACAGCCTTGATCAGGCTCGTCTTGCCCGTGCCTGGAGGACCGTAGAGCAATAGCCCGAGCTTGTTGGGGAACCCGTGGATCGCGAACTTGCCCGTCTTGTTCACAAAGTTATCAATGAGCTTGAGCAGCTGGGCTTTCTCCGGGATGAACACGTTCGCGAACGTCTTGTCGTTGCCCAATGCGTAGCGCTTGTGGTAGGGCGCTTCGAGCTTGCTCTCGTCGTCCGTGTCCTCCTCGGGGGAACGCTCGCTCGAGTGCACGTACATGTACCGCGCGCTGTCGTCCTTGAACTTCTTGCTCTCGAATTCGCGGTAGAACTCAAAAGCCTTGGTGATGAACGCGTCGATGCGCTCAGGGCCGTCCCGCGCGCTGCTGCAGAAGTGGAAGATGACTTTGGATTCCTTCAGGGACGACGAATTGTCCACGTCCCGCGTCTTGGTCTCGTTCATGAACTCGATGCCGTCGCCGATCTTGACCCACTCATTAAGCACCGGCAGCGGGCTTGCGCCGAGCTTGGCAACCTCAGGCAGCGCGGCCGCGTTCTTGTGCTGCAGCACTGCAAGGATGCGCTTGTGCTTCTCAATCTCGAGCCCGCTGAGGTGGTTCTCGATGAGCTTCTGCTTCACACGTGGCATCTCAAGCAGCTCGTAGCGGCCGTTCTCGTTATCGAGACTCAGGTGCTCGCCCAGGTACAGCATGATGGCCTTCTGCAGCAGCTCGTTACGGCGCACGTCCGAGGACGAGGAGCGCCACATGGTGCCGTTGCGTCCGAGGTGCTCAATCTTCTCGACCGTGTGCGTCACGTAGTTCTTCGAGAAGAGCGCGTCGCGGATCGCCTCGCGCACGGTGCGCAGCATCTCGAGCGAGTCCTTGCCCGATTTTGTGACCGCCTGGATCACCGCGGGCACGACCATGCAGATAATGAGGTCGTACACCGCGTGGCCCGTGCACAGCGTGTTGATCACACCGAACTCGAGCGCCGTCGAATGCATCGTGAGTTTGTGTGTGGTGACGTGCCTGGACGGTGGGAGAATGGGGAATGAGAGACGAGCTGACTGTGGACCGAGAACGTCAGGACCTCAGCTCAGACTGTCCTCTGATCTGCCGAGCAATGGTGTAACTGTACCCAGGTGTGCTCCACAGAAAAGGAACCCATGGAACGAATCCCAAGTTAGGAATCTTTGACCGGGACTATATGCAGTATTTGTGCACCTAAGCTGCTATTTAGATTTTATCATATATGAAAGGAGTCATGGCGCAGACGTATGAGTGATGGTTGCTCGAGTGAGTGACGGTGGACGGCTTACCAAAGTGGGTACATCGCATTGTACAAGCCGCGAGCACAAAGGAGATCGAATTTTACATCTACCGGATTACAGAAGTATCAATTTACGAAGAAACGGTGGGTAAACTTCAGAAGAGCTTCTCGCCTTTCTGCACGTTGTTGCCGCCCACTGAAGTCGCTCGCACTACTGTTCAACCTGGCTCAGTGATCCGGCCCCTCGCTCGCTCTCTTCGCACCTCATTCCCAATCCCACCAGCTCCTGCAAGCACCAATCCACTCACACAACCATGGACATCGACGCAGTGTCGTCGATCCTCAACGTGGTCGGGTCGCCCTTGCTCCAGGCGGCGAACACCACCGCGGCCTCAACAATGGCAGACATGAGCAACTCAGTCTCGGGCAACTTGCTGCTAGACGGCCTTCTATTGGCTGCTGTGCCATTGGGCTTACAGTTTGTACTCTCGCCGAGAGGCATCAAGGAGGGGTGGAAGAAACTGCGGAAGGCGCTGATCGGCGACCCGGACGCCGGGTTCGTGTTCCGCGAAGTCACGGCCACAACCACCTTCGGCGAGTACTGCGTGTATAATGAGGACAAGAACCGGCGCGGTCACCTGTTGCAGAAGGCGATCCTCACGCACGTGGCCGACGTTTTGCAGAACCAGCTGCGCGGCAAGGACATCCGGTACGAGGTATTCGAGCGCGAGCTGGACGACGACATCGCCCAGGTGCTGGAGGACAGCAAGTCGAGCAAGTCGACCAAGCCCAACGAGGACTACGAGTCGACGGACGAGGAGGATGACGAGGCCGAGCAGTATGGGGTTATCAACCGCCTGCGCGTGAGCTCGATGCCCAAGCTCGACGAGTGGATCGAAGTGCAGCCCCAGGTCTTCTTCCAGCAGGGCGCTGCGAGAGTCGAGGAGGACGACAGCGAGGGCTCTGGTGGTGGAGATGACAAGCGCAAGGATTCTAAGACCAAGGACTTCACGACACGCCTCCGTTTCAAGTCGGACGCCAAAGACGGCTCCAAGAAGATTGACAAGTTCATTGAGGAGGCCTTCGTCAAGTTTCAGCTGTTCGAGCTCACGAAGCTCGCGAGCGACAAGAGAAAGTACATGTTCGTACAGACCCACAAGATCGTTGAGATCTCGTCCAGTGATGATAGTGACGTCAATGGCAACAATGGTTCTGGCGACGGGGTCGAGACGACTGCGATCGTGGTCTACAAGCGATACGCCCTGGGCAAAGAGAAGACGTTCACGAACCTCTTCTTCGAGGAGAAGACCGCGCTCGTGCAGCTCCTTGACAACTTCATGGCGCACTCGGGCAAGTTTGCAATCCCGGGTTTCCCCTACAAGCTTGGGTTGCTTCTCCACGGCCCACCGGGGACGGGCAAGACGAGCCTGATCAAGGCCGTGGCGCAGCACACGAAGCGCCACATCGTCACGATCTCGCTGGGGAAGATCAAGACAAACCAGGAGCTCATGAATGCACTCTTCGACCTGCGCTTCAACGTCGAGGGCGTCGCTTTACCAATCAACATGACCTTCGAGGACGTCGTCTTCGTCATGGAAGACATCGACTGCGCGGCCTCGGTCGTCATGGCTCGTGACAACAAGACCTCCAAGGCTTCAAAAAACCGCAGTAATGACCGATACAAGCGCCCGTCGTCCCAGTTGCCGGCCTCGGACAAACTCACCCTCTCGGGTCTGCTGAACGTGCTCGACGGCGTGATCGACTGCCCAGGGCGCGTCGTCATCATGACGACAAACCACCCGGAGAAGCTCGACCCGGCGCTCATCCGTCCTGGGCGTGTGAATAAGAAGCTCGAGTTGGGGTACATGAGCCGCGAGAACATCCAGAAGATGATCGAGTACTACTCCCAGGAGAGCTTCACCCCAGAGCAGGAAGAGCTGTTGGACGCCATTGTGAGTTCGGGCGAGAGCGGGAAGAAGATCACGCCAGCGACTGTCGAGGCGCTCTCGGCCGAGTTCGACGACATCGCTGAGGTACTCAACGCGCTCGAGTTACTGCAGAACGGAGGACCGGAGAGCAGCGATACGTGGGTGAGTTGACGACCGAGAGTTTAGTTTAGTGGAGAAGCGATGAAGTCGAATGCATAAATTAATAGACCAAACCTTACAAGCACACACCTTGTGTCAACAGCTGACAGCCACAGAACTGATCATTTCCCACATAACAAACGCTCTCAGCGAGCTGTTACACTTTTCGGCAGCCCACATTACGCTCGGACTGCAGTCACGCCTCTCTCGATCTCTTCACTTTGAAAAAAATCCTTAGTTGTTTGATACGAGTACTTCCGGAGTTATGGATGGTGTGTCTCAATGCTTCGACTGGGGCCTCGGGCGCAATTTGGATTGACAGATTATTGCCAGCGAACAACACCACGAAGACATGGATCTCGTTCGGCGCTGGGGTCGGCGCCGCGTCGGGCCACGCGCCTTAATGCGCGGGCAGCTGCAAATCGCGAAGTGAGCACGCGTGAACGATCCAAAGGAGCGAGGCTTTGGTCTGAGAATCAACTCCAACTGCGTAGTTGAACCCTCTAACTGAGAGCCAAGCTTATCTTAACGAACGCAAACTGAGTTCATGTTGTCTTTCAATTCGCCAATCAGTGGGTTCGACCCACCCTGAGCTCTTTCTCGGTTCTCTTCCTGCCCAAGGCTTCACGATAAGATTGGTCAAGTGTCCCGCTTCTCTCAGCAGCCGGTGAACCTCAAGACCGAGTACAGCGTCGTCTGCGGGCCGATCTTGTAGTCGCGCAGAGTCCTGCCATCGTCCAGGTGTTGGCCAAGGTAGATCAGACGCTGCTCCTCAACTGGGAAGTTCCAGATTTCCTGAAGTTTCATCTTCAAGTCCGCCACTGTCGCCTTAGGCGCAAGGTGCGCCGATAGAGTCTTACCAGTGTATGTTTCCACGAAAATCTGGATCTCGTTCGGCGCTGGGCTTGGCGTTTCGTCAGGCCACGCTGCTGGATTGGGCTTGATGCCGAATATGTCTTCGTACATCTTCATGGTGTTGATATAGCGTCCTGGGCCCGATCGCGGCTCAGAACTGTGCTTGAACACCGCGTCTTGACCCGAAAGTAGCGCTCGACACGTCTGAGCGTACGCTTGAGGAAGCAGCATGTGCGTATGCCACACTTCGTCCACGGGGTGCGACGGCGAGAGACTAGGCGGGAGAGTGTCAAAGTCGTCGCACAGGGGCTTGAGAGTCAGGAGCCGGATGTACTCCTCGACAAGCCCAACACTGTGGAACTTCACGAGGATCTTGATCGGCACGGCGTCGTGAACGCGCTTTAACGTGCAAGTCGTGTCCATTGTTTCTCGTCAACTGCCTGCACATCGCGATCTGAATGCAAACGACCGATCAAACGCACAGCTCATCTGGACAGATTGCAGCGAGGGTTGCTTCAGCTAGATTTATTTCATCAAACAGTTGGCCAAAGTCCATCTCAACTGTGGCTCGGAACACTCCAACCGCCTAATCCAGCGAAATCCAGCGACCTCGTTTTTCGTCGTAGACTAGTCACTCCCCGTAGATGGGATGGTAATGGAGCTCGCTCAACTTCGTCGAACGAATGCTGAGCCGGATGGATATTCGTCACTCAAGTCACACCCGGAGGCCGAAGTCGATAGCACGTGTGATCATAGCAGCGCCAACGTGCTTAATGGCGTTCTTAAAGTAGCGAGCGTACGTGGAAGATCTTGATGGTGGATGCACTTCGAAGTAGAATGAAGACTTTAGAGTGTCACTTTGTGCGAAGCAATAGCCGGATCGCGAGTGAACTCTTAATCTCCAACTGATATCTTCATAAATCTGCAGCAATTCGTCCAACAGCACCTCGTTTGCAGTGATCGAGCTCGCGAGCAGCCTGTCGACGGCTCCAATTGCTTCGGTTCTCACTAGTGCCATCCCCCCCCAAGTCATCGGCGACTTTCGGCTCCTGTGCGCGGATCCGTTTCTTCTCTGGCTGAGCAAAGAGGAGCGAGTTGCCTGGAAGGGCAACATTAGCAAAAAGTCATGCGAGCGGCAGGCATTAGAGCTCCCAGGCATGATCTGCGCGAGACCCGACCCTGCCCAAGGGAAAGCTTCGGTGCTGGATATGGAGGTCACATGGGCTTCTTCACGGAAGTAGTCTCGACCAGCCGCATCAGTACCTTCATCGGGACCGAGACCGGCGCAGTGCCGAGCAGCGGATCGCAAGAGCACAAAATCTTCATCCTTCCAGAACAGAGCCCACACTCCTGGATGTTCCTAAAGTCATTCGTGGGGACTGCGGTAAATGGCCAAAGCAATCGTACTCGATGTATCCTGTTGCGGCGGTCGACACCCAGACTTCGTTTCACTCGTCGAAGGCAAGGTCTCGGTGGAAATGGACTGCGGTGGTGTGCTGGCGACTACGTACTCCGTACTCACGATCGCATCATGCGTGCAAGGCCGAGAGATCATGCACGCGCCATTCAAGGGACTGAGAATCGAGGTCACCAATGTCATCATCAAAGTGGTCGGACAGCTCATTGGCGGAGACAACACCGCCACCGCCGTCATCTTCGAGGATCTTCGTGATCAAATCATGAGCCCAGCCAACAAAGTGACGCTGTACTCGTCTGGCAGCTTGGGCTTGCTCTTTGGCGTGATCGAACAACACGACGTGCTTCCGCTGAACCAGCGAACCGACCGCTCCGGCACGTTCTCAGTTGTAATACCAGCACTAGACAGTCCGGGGAGCCAAGTTTGTGTGGCGTAGAGCCAGGAAGTCGCGTAGATATCGCTGCGTGGAGCGAATGGCGTCCGTAGAGTCCATGTAGCGTCGTTCCAGAGAGCACGCGATGTTCCGAAACTCTGACACCTCACAGCCAGTCGGTTACCTTTGTACTCTCACGTCTTCTCATGATAGTCAGCATCTTCATCTCGCGCCGTTTCGTTCATCTTTGTCATTGTCTTGGTTCGAGTTTTCTCAGCCTGAACAACTCAGGAAGACCCAGCAACATCCAATCCGAAGCACTTCCAGCAGGCCATCTCCCGTGTAGCTCTCCCTCTGAAAGTAGTCTAAGTAATCGCGCATATACGGGCGACTAACTGCTCAGCCCAGTAGAACGAGATCCAAGAGTCTACGGCGACATGAAGACAAAAGCAACGCAACACATCTGTCAGTCAAACAAAAGCGTTTGCAGAGTTCGACCGCCTTGCGTTCGTACGTCGATACCACGCATTCAGATACGTATATGCAAAAAAATCAAATGCACTTACTCCTTGTTCACCTCGACACACTCGGTCTTTGCATCGCGAGCAGGTACATAAGATTCCTTTCAAAATCTCGTCCGGGGTATCTTGCGTTGTGATCACCAGCATCGCTCCTCTTGTGTTGACGGTTTGATGAACGTTGCTCGCTCGAACCGGATCACCACTACTCGATAATGAAGCTGCAGACTGCCTATGTTTGAGTTCGCACGCCGTAGTTGAAATCCAACAGAGAATCGGCGAGTCGCTGGTCTGTTGATGGCTGTAGATACGTATACAACATCCGGCTGGATTGCAGTGACACTGATCTCGACGCCATTGCACTTGATGAGTACATGCTTGCAATGCTCAACTTGCTCAGCAGCCAGCGAACCATACACCAACCTTAATCGCAACTTCCACCCCATCAGCTCAGCACGACAGATACTCTCGCCGGCGACGCGTCTTGGCGTGAGACGCCGTATTCTCACTCGCCAGTAGCAGCGCGGGGCTTCATCCTCATGCATGCAAGCTCGAGACCAAGATGTCCATAAACATCGAGCGTGTCGGCGCAATCGGCACTTGAGAGCGCGCTCGCTTAGCTCCCGCGGCTTCCGGGATCCCAGTTGCCAATTGGCAGAGTGGCGATAGAGTTTCGCCATGTCGTGAGCGTAGAAGCGTGCCGGATAAATGGCGATGGTGCTGTATGTAGCCATCGCACTCCACAATCCAGCCAGTCCAGTCTTGAGTCCTGACTTTCGAGCCTGAACCTTCTGTTTGTGTTGGTCCACTTGTCTATCTTCTACGCTTGGCACTGCATCCATGTTGACGACACGCACGATCAGAGTCAGTCAACTCAGCTCCTTCTTAATTCGGTAGAAAGGTAGCAGCTGCATACAACCCACCCATGTGGTCGAATGGCGCTCGTGGCAACGAAGCCGGAGTGATCAATCCCACTTCAACCACCGGCGCTAAAGGCGATGTGCGGTAGGACATGACAGTGGACCCTGGTGCTGACGAGCAATGCAGCCATCCACCCACTCAGTAATCGGACGTGTACTGTACGCGCATGGACAGATAGAGACAGCGAGCTTACTCATGTTCATATCAGCTGAACCGGATCTTGCATTCACCCGCGACTATCGCTCGCATGATGCATTCGCAGCTGAAAGCGCGGAAACACAAAATGAAGCCAGCGGCGATCGCTCGTCGCGCCGCGTGACTATCGATCTGCAGCAGCTGCGCTCATTGTCATGATCTCTACGACAAGCGCCTTCTTCATCTCAGGCACCATGATCGGCCATCTCACGCAGAGGAGGAGCACAGGGAGAGGCGGAGCGCGAGTGATCGGCGGGCATATTCGCTCCTCTTCGTCGTCACCAGCTCGATTTCTGTTGTCGCGAAAGTGAGACGCCATTTCGTATCTAAGTGGACAAGCTAGCAAGTGCGCGCGAACTTAATAGCAATGTGCTGAATGTTTTCGGAATGATGGTTTCTGGCTCGTTTCTGAACCTCCTTGTGCCCCTTCATGACTGATCGGCTGGCGCCACCCGGTCTGTCACAGGCGAACAACCAACCGACAGGACAGACAGACAGAAAGACAACAAAACCACACATCGACCGATTTGATTCCTCCTCATCACGCTTGCGCAGACAGTGGGCTCGGAGCTGCTCGCCGCGTCTGATTAACTGGGATCGGGTGGCTCTCGACGTCCCCCGGATCCCGACTCGCGGCTGTGACGACGAGTCCAATGCGTCGCGATGCGACTCAAACGTCGCATGTTCGCACGCACTGTATGCGCCGCGTCTTCATGCCGTTTGCCTCTTCTGATCCTGTTCCAGCAAGGCTGTTGGTGGTGAAGGAACTGACTAACTGGTGGTCACGAGTGCTTCTGTTCTGATTTCCTCATGACTGGGAGCCGCCTACCAGTAAAATCGATTGAAGCGCAAATTCTGTGCAACCTTCTGCTTCAAGGTCTCTGTGAAGATGAAGTGAAAGGAGTGACTGGTCTGCCGCGAAAGATACAACAACCCACTGACTGACTGACCAACCACCACACACGTCTCAGCGACGGACTCCAAGCAAGTAGAAGGCCACAAGCATGCGCTTCAAGGTCCGAGTGTGAAGGATAACGATTGCTGGATTGCTCGTGGGCGCATTGCCCGCATTCCAATTCGAATGTCCAAAAGATCAACGAACGAATGAGTGAAAACAGCCACAGATGTCGGACACCCCGTTGGCTTGCGTGCGCAGCTGTATGAGATAACACACCCGACAAGTAGGAATCCGTCATCTCAGCAGCGTCACCGGGTTGATTCGCAGCTTGCTTTGTTTGGTCGACAAAGCACACACAGTTTAGAGCTCTCTCCTGCCTACAGACAAGGGATACCAATCGATCTGTTGGCAGTCGCATGCATGCGCAAGGCAAGTGAAGAGCGAGTGTCTCACAACTCGCTGCCGCAATGCCCGATCCTCAAGACTGAGCTTGAATGAAAACCGCTTTAACATTAGAAAACAGCGAGTACTGTGAGAAGGCACGCACGACGGAGAACGCTTGGCTCGGCACGCCAGAAGCGACGCCAGCACCAAATCGCAACGTGGCTTTGAGCGGTGGTGCCGCTCTTGAAACGCTGGCTGAATCGAAACCGCGCGAGCGTTTTGCTATTATAAATGGTACTTGCTGTTTGATTTCAGCATCAGTAATAGGCTTTCAAGCAGCTTGGTTTGTGAGCTTTTGTTTGCGGATTCAGCATTTGTAAGCGACATATTTTCCCAGCTGGCGTTGTTGCTCGCATCATGCTTTCGCACAGATTTGCAATCCTAAAATTTGTGTCTTGCAAAACATCTTTGCCATGAACGGCTGGAGGTTATCGTATTTTTCGCAAGGTGCAAAGCGCTCGTGCAAGGTGTGGACGTTGAAGAATTTCCACGCTTCTCGCTTCATAAACACAGCAACAACGAGCGGTATGCATGCTCACACACAACCGCGCTGTAACGAGCATGGGTCCAGGGCTAGTGTAGTGAGAAAATGCGCCGAGTGGAGAACCCAAAAATTTCATACATTTGAAACACTGCTCCAGCTGGCAATTTTCATGAAACGTTGCCCCAGCTGGCAATTTTCATGAAAAAATGTACTCATTTCGCAAGCCAGATGGAGAATTTGAACAGCAGGCAAGCGCGAGATAACGACACTTGTCTTCTTCTTCGCTTCGCTTGTCCTTCGCCGTGTCCAGATAGGAATTTCGCTTAAACATGCTGTTTAGCAAGATTTCTACTCGGAGCATACAATTTTTCACACTAAAGGTTTCACAGCTTTTACATTTCACCCACCACGGTTCTTTTGGACTTACCACGACTCCGAGAAGTCAACCTTGCAAGAAGGAGGGCGCTATGTATGAACGAGCCATGAAAAAGAACAACGTCGGATGTCCACCGATTGTATTCTGCTTGCTTTAGTCCATCGAGTTCGGTCCATGGTTCACTTCTGACATCCATGGGCGTGCGTGCATGTTTAACGTATCGTATACATGCTGCGGTTCTCAACAGTCAACTACAAAAGAAAACAAGAACGAAAGCCATCAGTCTCTTGACAGATTTTGGCTCCATTTCCTCAAGTTGGCGGCAGAAAGGAGCGAGACGTGTAGAAGAGCATACATATTACCACGCGTGGAAAGCCTTTTGCAAAGGGTGTCAATGCGCGTTGGACGTCGGGCGAGCAGCCACCACGGAATGGGGCGGAGAAGCCAATGTGCGTTCAGATGCTCAGCTGGGAGGCGAGAGCATGAAAAAAGTCTAAGAGGAAATGCAAAGTGCAAAGCGCAGATCGCTGGAAAAAATGCGGGCAGGCAAACCGTAATTTCATAACTCAAATTCGGAGTTTGTATTGCTTTCACTATAGTCTTTCACAGAGTCGCATGACATATTTTTGCCAGCCACCACTCTTGCAATCGCGTCCAAAATACCTTCGAAATGGAATATTGTGTGCGAACTTTGGCATACAACCCTACAGATCATTGCTTGAAGAACCTGTAAAATTAAATAACCTGCCTAAACGGACTCCAAACATTGCTCCGTTTGCAAGCGGGTCTGACTCGGAACTGTACACCTGGCCTAATCGAGCGGGCAGAGACCGGGCGGCCGCCTCTGACGCCAGTCGAGTGGTCCCCCCTCTGCATGCCTCTGGCCCGTCCATTCCCGTTCCTCGATGGTGCGCCGACTTGGGATGGTGCGTTTGGTTCGCTCGTGTATGTGTGACTGACTGAGTGGCGCCAGCCATGCTTGCTTGCGTCCATGTGGGTGAGGGAGCTGCCTGCCGTTGGATCTGTTCTTCATTCGCTCATTCCACAATTTGCCTCGCATCCCCCACATCTTCATCCATCCAACTTATCAGTCAATATGCTGCCAGTCACCATCGCGCTCAACTCAGTGCACACGTCTGTTGTGGACACGCGCAAGGAGGACGGGCACACGGACTACGCCATCCGCGTGCAGACAGACGCGTATGATGAGGGCGAGATCGTGTACCGGCGCTTCTCGGCCTTCCTGCAGCTGCAGCGCCTCGCGCGTCGCCACTTCCAGGACCAGACGTACTGCTGCGGCGGCGAGAAGAACTGCCTGCTCGCGCACTTCCTTGAACCGGTCTTTAGCGCGACCGAGTTTCCCGTCATGCACGGCCGCTTCCTCGGCAAGAACTCCAAGGGCGTCGTGCGCGAGCGCGTGCTCTTCCTTAACGCCTTCCTGCTCGAGCTCGAGGAGGCGCTCAACAAGTGCCCGCCCGTCGTGATGAACCGCTGCGAGAAGGAGCGCTGCAAGATGACCAAGCTGCTCAAGAGCTTCTATGGCTGCGTCGAGTACAACCGCCCGAGTCACTCGCGCTCGCTCTAAGCCACCGACATCAGCAACAGAAACACAGAGACCAGCAGTGTCCCACGTGCCGTTTTTATATCCGCTGTCGCCTCGTCAAGCACGCTCACGAGCAACCAGCAACGCTTTGTTCCTTCCACACGGGAGTCGCCCAGAAAGAAAACAAACACCACCCCAGTGCCAGTTCGATGTATATATTGTATGCACCAAGAGCAACCGCATGAGCCCAGCCAGCCAGCCTTCACAACGAGTTCCAAGCTCAACAAGCCCCAGGCAAGCCAGCCCAGCCCCACGATGTACGCCAACGCCAGATCTCTCCCCATTGGAAGGGAGAGAGAGAGCCACCCATGCACTCACTGCCTGCGCGCTGGCGTTCATCATATTTTTATTATTTAGCCGATAGATTATTAGGCGCACTGAGCGCAGCGACTCAGTATATCCAATTGTCACGCAAGCAAGCGCAAAGACAACACTTCTCCTCACTCCTTCGTTGTCTTCTGGAGTATTTCATGAGTCTGGTGTTGTATCCCGAAGATCAAAGAGTTCAGATCGGAAGTGTATCTTTACGAGCTCGATCGCTCTCCACAGAAACTGAAGCGGCGCCGTGTGACCAAGAGTCGCTCGTCCAAGCTGCCGTTTGTTTCCATTTCTGACAAGCGCACTGCGATAGGTATCAATCGGATACGAAGAGTGACTCAGGATGGAGCTCGTAGCAAAGGTCAAGGACGCAGAGCACTGGGCACTACTGCGCGAGGCGTCCGACAAGAAGCTGCTCGGTCGGTGTGCTTGCCGATGCGATTGATTGTTCCCTCCTTCTCGATCTATCCGTACAATGTGAATACCAAACATGTCCACTTGTACTGGTAGTCGTGGACGTGCACAAGGACTGGTGCGGGCCGTGCAAGATCATGGAGCCGACGTACAAGCGCCTGGCGGTGGACATCGATCAGAGCGAGAAGCGCGTTGCCTTTGCGAGCGTGAGTCATGAGCGAGTATATTTGCTTCTCTGATTGGTCGCGCGGTGATGGCTCTGGTTCTTATATCACAAGGTGTTTGTGCAATGTGTGCTCTTCTGATATTGGGATCCGCAGCTCAACGTGACGCTGGGGCTCGAGGGCGTCGAGGACACCGGGAGCTGCAAGCCGCGATTTGTACTCATCCGAGTGAGCCATCGCTCGCCCTGCACTTGGGCGTTTGACACTCCGAGTGAGAGGTGGTGATCATACGATCTGACGTTCGATTGTGTATGTATTGTGGCGTCGTTAACAGGAGCGCAAGCAGATCGCGGAGCTCAACGGAGCGAACGCGCCGCAGCTCGAGCAGCTTGTGAAGCAGCACTGTCCGCCGTTGGGCAATGACGACGAGGAGACATGAGCGATGAGCGACAGCAGGGATCCAGCAGAACGAACCGGTGGTTCTGATTTGAGGATGCATGTTGTATTGACGAAATGACGAAAGCACACAAACACACAAGAGAACAACTGGCCTGGACTCGCTCAGTGCGATTCGACACGAAGCGAGCGACATGTCACCTCCCTGTCTGACGTGTCTGGTTTGCTGGAAACTGCCTGAGACTGATCCGATGCTTCTTGTTGTGCGGCCAGAGAGATCCATTCATTGGCGCGCTCTGTCTGACTGCCGAAGTGTTCATGTGATGACCAGCATCCCGCACATCCATCATCATCCCATGGGCGGCGGTCCGGAGAACACGTAGCCAGCGTCTTCAAATCTGCCCACTCTGCAGCGCTTGCAGAGCTCCCTATTACACAGAACCAAGCAATTAACCATCAGTCAGCCAAGCGCGTACGAGTGCAACTTGTCATTCCGATTGAACCAGCTACGCACCTGTAGGAGAAGTTCTGAGGGTTTGGTCGCGGTTCGCATCACGAGTCAGTCCGAGGCTCGCAGCACACAGGGCAGCAAAAGACACACACAAGAAATACAGGAGAGCGCGCATTACATGGTTGCCTGCACACAACAGCGACACCAGCAGCGTTAGCCCAGAGAGACAATTACATCGAGAGCATTTGGCCAGTTTGTAGTTCTTAGTTACTTACCACACTTTCTGCACTTCCAGTCGCCCTGTGAGCACATCCCAACACAAGATCGTTAGATCGCCAGCGCATATCCTTCGTCAACATCAACTGCTAAGTACGCACCGGCCACCAATCCATGTGCGGAGCCGCTTTCTTCTTCTCACATATAGAAGAGAGCGTTGACCAGAAGTTAGAGATCAATTGCTAGATCTGGTTGAAGTCAGCTGCAGGTGGTGGTGGGTATCAAGTGTTTGTTCGTACCAGCTGGACGTCGTCTTCGTCGGGCTCTTGGCTTGTAGACGCAATAGCAGCACGCTGGACCTGCGGATAGAAGCTCGGAGTGTCCACCGAGAGCGTGAAGAGCTTGCGGTAATTCATGGTGTTCGCAGTTTGGACAGCTGGTGATGCAGCCTTCTCTCTGCTGCTGTTGCTGCTACTGACACCGGAACTCCAGAGCTCGTCGGTGTCAGTGACATCGGAGAAGCTGCTATCACTAAGAGAGCCAATTCAAGTTAGCATGCTTGGCATCCCCATTGTAAACTGATGCCCAATGAAGCACGTCCTCACCTTGATCGTGGGCTGGGTGGCAGCATGAACGCGAGCGCGTAGAACCTGCGAATTGTCAGTGGAGTGCCGTCTTCAGGGTCGCTGCTGCTCTCGTCGCCAGTCGAGTCGTCGCTCGCGGTGCTTTCTTCTGGATATTGCTGATGCTCATCAGTGTAGCACCAGGTCTTCGCCTTGGCTACTTGGGACTGGACCATCCTCTTCGTCCGCTTTGCCTGGGTGAGTTGCTGCGCCATTGCCGTCAGCTCCAGCGCCGTTGTGGACCAGATCGAGGCTCCAAGTGCTTTGGTGGGCGTGCAGGAGGCTCGACGTTGAGTTGAGGTCGTAGTTCCGTGAGTGTAGACATGCCTTGCAGGAAGTGGAGCCCGAAGTGACTGGGATTTCTCACTCGGCACCATCTTAGGGTATCGTTGCTCACTCTCGCGACCGTATCCACCAAGCTCGAATCTGCCAGCATCTCGTGTGCTCTGTTGATCCCACAGCTGACGTTGCACTGCGCGCTGGTGATATGTCGGGGTCTGGTACTGGAACACTCCCGCTCGCTGTGCATTCCCGTATGCTGGTACTGCGCGTTGTTTTGCCATCGCGTGCTGTCCGCCGCTGCCCCACAGACGACTGCTGCCGTTCACGGGATGCACCATCGCTGCTGATCCTGGAGAGAGTCTGGGTCGCGGCAGTGGTGGAAAGTGCGGCTGCTGATTCCTTGCCGCGCCACGCACGGGAAGTGGCGGAGCACCAGTCGGGAGTGGCGGCCAGCGCGGCATGGGCGGCGGAGGTGGCATGGGCGGTGCGTGCATCTTGAGGGGGAACGAGCGGCGTGAGTCTGGAGGATTGACGCTTTGGTGCTGCTCGTGAGTGGAGGCGACTGCTGCTGCTGCTTTGGTGGAGCCGAGTGTGCGCTGGAGGGGAGATTGAAGAGTGCGCGTGAAGCAGTGGAAGTGAGACCGCAACCGCACTTTCTCGCGTTGCGGAGGCCGACTTCAACATGGATACATGACGTGACAATCACTCTGAAACGACCATCACTCTGTACAAAGTGTTCTGATAATCTCTGATTCTCCCGGTCTGATATAAAACCCGAGCCTGTGTAATTTCACCCACGGAATGAACTTCGCTTTCGCTTAGCTAAGCGCTAACGGACATATCATCGAATAGCCCAACGAGCTCCGACTCTATGACTAGCAGCTCTTTCATTTCATGCACACACTCCTCTATCTATCCAGTGACAGTCTACCACTCGCCCACCGCGTATCTCTCTCTATATGTTTTCCCTCTCCTTCAGCAGGCTCAAGCCACCTCACTCTGCTGTCCTCGGATGGCACTCAAGACGACAACGAAGCACGAGCTCGGTCCGCAATAACCTGCACGTCTGGAAACTTCTCGATCAGCTTCGTCCACACGCCCTGCTCTTCGATCACCTTCACGCACTCTACGATCTCCGCATCCATTCCCTGACTCTCAAGCACCTGGAGCGCGATCCGGTACGCCGCCTTCTCCAGCACGAGCCCCAAGTCGTGCGCCTGGTGGAGCAGCAGCACCACGTCCGCATTGAGTCCGCTGGTGCCCGAGCGAATGATCGCGTTGCTAAAAGTCCAGGCGTCAAGCGGGATGATGTCAAAGTACCGCTTCAGGAACGCCAGGTACGTCAGCTCCACACCCTCCACAAGGATCGCAGCTGCCTTCTTGTCAACATCGTGATCTTCTAGCTCTTGCTGACGCAACTGCTGCAGTTGCTTGGACACGATGTCAAACACGCGCTGCAGCGCACGACGACTCAGCGGCGCGTGGCGCTGCAGCTGCCAGCGATCCAGGCACGCGAGCGTCGCGACAAAGTCCTCATGGGACTCGCACAGGTTGAGTACCTGCGCGTTGAGGTACACGCGCTCGCGCGGGTGCTGTGCGTCATAGAAGCGCTCGACCTCGACCAATTCGAGCTCGTCGTACTGCGCCGAGCCGCACGCCAGCAGCGGGTACACGAGCTGCGCATAGATCTCGCGGCGCAGCACAATGTCCGTCGTGCGCACAGTCGCCCTCACGAGGCGCAGCGCGACCTGGAGGTCCCCACTGCGCAGACTCTGCACGATGCCCTGCGTGATCGTGTGCACGTTGCGCGGGATGACGTTGTGAAAGTCGTTGAGCAGCTGCTCGATCGTCGGGCACTCGCTCAGCTTCGCCGCGTTCTCAGGGCTTTCTTGCACTTCCAAGCGGACCTGCGCGCGGTACTTGGCGACGCTCTGGAAGAGCTCTTCGACGGTCTTGTTGCTTGCCGCATTATTGTACAGTTGCATCTCGTGCAGCAGCTCCATCATGTGGCGGAAGTTGCCGTCGAAGATCGCGTAGAGCAGCAGGTAGTTGCTGATGCTAGCCGGCTCGTCCTGCGTCGTGTAGATCGCGTTGCGCTCCTTCGCCTTTACGTACAGCTCGACGATCTCCATGCGCTTATCCTCGCTCTCGGCGCACTCGACAGCATGCGCAAAGGACACGGCATCGATGCGGATCGTGTGCAGCTCGGCGTCTCGCAGGATCGCCTTGACGACGTCGTGCTGTCCCGCCGCCGCAGCCGCGCTGATCGCGATCGATATCCGCTTCGGGTCGCGACGCAGCGCCTTCGGGTAGCGGCCAAAGTACCGCACGAACACGTCACCGAGCGTGAGGCTACTATGGTTCGAGTTGGTCAGCCTGGAGATACCACCATCACGAGCCAGCTCCTGGGTGATGAATACCTCTGGATGGTACAGCAAGAAGCGGAAGAGTGCGTGGGAGCTCGAGTAGCTCGCGTTAAAGCGCCACATTTCCATCTTCGCAAGGATCTTGTCCACGCGCAGCTTCCACTCGAGGTCCTGTTCATCGGCAAAGCGCCCCGTGCACTCAGCCCGCAGCAAGAAGTTGAGCGGGTCGGACTCGAAGAGACTCCACTTGTTGGGGCGGCCGTGTACGTGCTGGCGGAAGAACGTGTTCATCTGGCGGTACTTCTTCGCGTCGAGCATGGACCAGAGCACGAACCGGTGCATCTGCAGGCGCTCGAAGCTCAGGTAGTTCCACGTGCGGTCGGCGCGAGGCGGGAGCAGCACTTTTCCGCTGGCTTCAGCTTCCACAAACGCGTCGAACACGTCCTTCACATCCGTGTAGCGACCCTCGCGACAGGCCTTGTACACGAGCGACAGGTAATGCTTCTCGCGCAGTAGCACATCTTCATTGCGCAGCGTCTCGTAGGCGTTGTAGGCCTCCTGAAACGAGCTGCTTGGCGCCATCAGCACGGTCTTGAGCGCGTCCACACTGCTATCCGACTGCGCTGCGTCATGCTCACTCGCAGTACTAGTCAGCACCACTGCAGCTCCACCATTGCGCTCACTGTTGCCTGTCAGTAGTGAAGGGTGCTGCTGCTGCAGCTCTGCACGAGGCTGCAAGAGGTGGCTGGGTGCGGCCGTCTGCACGCCAAAGCTCCGCGTCTGGCGCAGCTGCAGACGTAACGACGGCGTGTGTGTCGAGAGCAGAGACAGCATGCACAGTTGATGTAGGTGGACATGGGCCTTCCTACTGCCTGTGGTGGCTGCTGCTGCCGTTAGTGTCTGGAGAGCAGCCTGACGCCGCGCGACGCGGGCGAGGAGCTCCATTTCGCTCGTCCCGTCCGTCCGTCCAAATGTACACACTTTTTTGTGTGCGGCAGTCAAGCAAACAAAATGTAGCTCAAGGGGGTTGGCTCAGCTTCGCCTAAATCAAAAATAATCGGATTTCACTATGGAAATATATTGATCAAATCGACATAAAGACGACTTTGAAAACATTTCAAAAGCATGACAAAGTTCCTAAATGATGTCCAAAGCTTTTCGGAAATAAGTGAGATCGGCGATATCCCCAGATGGATTTATACAGCATTTGGATGGCGTAACCAGCGATTTCAGCGCTATAACCAGATGGCTGCGCCATATAAACGCATACAAAATTCATCCGGATATGTCGATCGATTTGATTGGTGGAAATAGATTTGAAGGTTAGGTTGAACGTTAA
This sequence comes from Globisporangium cederbergense, assembly GCA_023334245.1. NCBI lineage: Eukaryota > Oomycota > Peronosporomycetes > Pythiales > Pythiaceae > Globisporangium > Globisporangium cederbergense. The sequence continues at coordinate 18,387 of JAASGO010000572.1, forward strand.
CAACGTCCCACCAATCAAACATCGCTTAGAAGATAGCAGATTCTGTGTGGAAGGCCTCATTCTTCAAGTAGAGCACGAGTGACATGGTGTACGCGGGAAGTGTTGCGAGCGCAGCCGAGCTGCAGCGAACCCACAGCTACGCGCGGGTTGCACGCATGACGGGTATGCCAAAGTCGATCGTTTGGGACAACCTGAACAACCACAAAGCTACCGGCCCGGACAGACGGACTAGATTCACCAACTCGCAGGCTCTCTAAGTCCGCCAATGATGCATCAAGGGAGGTCAGACTCATTGTAGGATTGAGTGTACAGTGATGATGTATCTTATTTCTATCGTACTGAGAGCTTTAGTGAAACCTAATGAGAAGGATAGTGTGTTGTTGCTTTAGCTCTTTTTTGGTTCCAGCGACACAATCGCTGCGGATGTTAGCGAAAAAACACAATAGCGATAAACTTGACTTGGCTGGACTATGCTCGCGATGTTGTTGTTAAAAGTGAGGTATATGGGATGTTACTTCAGCGTTTGCACTAAGAAATCGACATATATCCGCTTACATGAAGCTACTCATTGACACTGCTTGAGCCGCAGGTGGCGCCTGCAGCAGCGAAGGCGGCTGAGCGCTCCATCTCGGGCTGCGCTGGCCTTAATTGTTCCTCTCCACCCTGGTGAGCTGCCAAAAGGCGATATCGTTCTCGAGGTGTATTGTGACCTCAACTAGTTAGTCCCTTAGCGACGCCTCTGCATTGGGGTCGTTCTCAGGGTCGATAGGTGGTCGCAAGTGCGACGTGCTCAGCACTGCTTCCATAACCCTAAGATCCCAACTTGAGTGGATGCGAAAGTGCGCTGAGAATCCTTGGATTGTCGGGTTGCTTCCCTGATGCAGTCCGACTTTCGGCTCGGACTTGTTTCGTGCGGTAAACATGAGCGAGTCGGGTAAAACGTGAGCTTCCTGACGCCTAGCAACTAGAGCCAGGCACGGACTGTGCGTTTACTGTAAAGTCTGTGAGCTCCGTACTGCTGTGATTCTCGTGCTATCTCTCACGAGTTCAAT
>JAASGO010000573.1:0-19408 GCA_023334245.1 Globisporangium cederbergense
CTGCACAGGCTGTTGCCCACACACAAGAATGAACAACGGACGTACCTTCATCAAGACCATCAAGATTAAAAGTCGGCGCCAGACGTCAGGTTCGCGAACGGGTACCCGAGTAGTCTCTGATCGGAACTTGGAACAGGGCTTCCAACGCGTCGTGGAGAAAGTTGTTAGTCATTTCTACACACGCTGCCCCCCTCCGATCCAAATCCTGCGTGGTTAATGAAGCGACTCGTGCTCAGCTTTTCAAGATGAGGACGAGGCGAGGGAACTTCCTGCAAACGAAGCGCTACTTTTTCCTTCTTGACTTCCACAAAGTAAAGTATACAAATCCTGGTATGTTCGCGAAGAAAGCTCGAATTGCTGCGCTGTATTTGCTTTGTGTAAAGTATACAACGAGCAAGAGAAGAAGGGAATAAGTTCTGAGGAAACTTCTGGACATTTTCTAAAATTGTGCTCTGCTAATATTATTTATAAAATATGAAGTTATCCAGGGTAATGTGAAAGTTGAAGTTTTGGCTTTCAAATTTTTCGCCGCGCGCCCGTCGACTCACTCATCAATTTGCTGCCAAAGGAAACGCAAGTGAAAGCGAGAGAGGACCCCCATCGCGATGGAGAGAGCGACACACGCGTTGCTCGGACTGCTGCTGCTCGCTGGCGCGTGCGAGGCGCAGAAGCTGTCGCTGACGACGTGGAGCTTCCGCTCGCAGAATGGCTCGGTGCGCGTCGACAACGCAACGGTGCCCGGCACGTCGCACATGCATTTGCTGGACGCGGGCGTGATCGAAGACCCGTACCTGCGCTTCAACGAGCGCGAGTACCAGTGGATCGCGAAGGAGATATGGGTGTACGAGACGCAAGTAGAAGTGAAGGAGAACGACGTGCTCGCGAAAAGCAAGTTGGTGTTTGAGAACCTGGATGGTGTCGCGCAGATCTTCGTGAACGACGAGCTGCTCGCGTCAACTGCCAGCTCGTTCTTGTCATACTCGTTCGGTGTGGAGAAGATGCTCGTGCGAGGGAGCAACACGGTGAAAGTAGTGTTCACACCACCACTCGACTACGCGAGCAAAAAGGTATGCCACCTACTTTTTTTTCTATTCCCATACCAATGCTTTTTGCCACATGATCTCACGTTGCTTTGCTTTTTCATCAAACAGTCTCAAGAGACTCCGTACTTTGTTCCTGCGACGCAAAACTTTAACGTGTGGGCTGAACCAACTCACCGTTCTTTCATTCGAAAGGCAGGCTCTGACTTCGGCTGGGACTGGGGTCCGGCGTATGCAACCACTGGCATCGCTGGATCCGTTTATCTCGAGTTCGGGTCTTCGTCACCTGAGTTGACAAACCTGGACGTGATCCAGCAATTCCCTGGAAGTGAAGCCAATCTTTCCGTCGTTGATCTCACCGTCTTGATGTCCTTTGACGGAAAGGGGCTCCGGTATGACAACGTCACGTTCGACTTGTTTGTCAACGGAGTACTCCAGTCTACGAAGACAACAAGTGCCGGAGTCACCGACAACATCGAAGACATTCAGCTACTGTAAGTGCTAGCTGCTACTTATCTTCAAGGAGAAGAAATAGACCGACACTGATGCTACTTCTTGCTCGACAGGTACACACTGGAAAACCCCACGCTGTGGTGGCCGAGCGGCTACGGTGATCCGTACTTGTACAAACTGCAGATCAATGCTTGGAACGAGCATTTCAATGCGTCTGTCTCGCACAAGATCGGCATTCGACACGTTGCGCTCATCCAAGAACCTACCACAGCTGGTGACACCACCGGGAAAACGTTCTACTTCAAGGTCAACCACATTCCAATCTATGCCAAAGGCGCGAACTGGATCCCGACGGACTCGTTTCCGACTAGAGTTCAGCAGTCGAAGGTCAAGAACTTGATCAGGAGCGCGTTCGAAGCCAACATGAACATGGTACGTACTGAAAGCTGCGCTTCATGGGAATTACTTGGTATGCCTGCTGATGGTGTTGTCATGCTGCAGATCCGAGTGTGGGGAGGAGGACGATACGAATCGGACTTTTTCTACTCAGAATGCGATCGTTTGGGACTCCTCGTCTGGCAAGAGTTGATGTTCGCGTGCGGAATGTAAGTCTGCATCTGCACGTTGTTAGTTGTGCATACCATGGATTTGAACGCATTTTGTTTTATGCTGTAGGTACCCTCGAGACAGTGCTTTTCTCGATTTAGTCAACGACGAGGTCCGAATGCAGGTGAAGCGACTGCGAAAGTACAGTAGTATCGTGATCTGGGGTGGAAACAACGAGAACGAGAACATGATGGAACAGTTCGCGAATGGGTATTCCATGCCCCCAGACACATTGTTCAACCGTGACATTGCTGTTGCAGACTACTCCAAGCTCTTCGTGGATGTGATTCAGCCAGCCATTGCCATGCTGGATCCATCGCGTCCGTTTGTCGACACTTCGCCATCAAATGGGTTGTACTCTGTGAATCCTTTCGTCAAGCGCTGGGGGCCGTCGAATGGAATCGCATACGGGTACGAGCGGTTTTCTTTGAGTGCCGTAGTTTTTTTGCTATCTGGCTTTGGCTCTCACACGTGCACTGTCTATTTATCAGTGATGTCCACTTCTACAACTACGCAAGTGATTGCCAGCAGTCCGAAACCTTTCCCCGCGCACGGTTCATTTCCGAGTTTGGGTTCCAGAGTGCGCCATCGCTGGCTTCTCTGCGCGAAGTGGGCAGCGACATCGACTGGAGTTCCTTCCAGTCCTTCTGGACGTTCCTGAAATTCCGCGAGCGACACGAGAATGGTACAGCTGAGATGCTTCATCAAATACAGCGCCGGTTTGTCGTTCCGTTCCCCTTCAGTGACGAAGAGTGGCTAAGGATTCCGTACGCGAGGCAAGTCCGAGACGCCTCGGGAGACTTCGGGTTCAACGTCTCCAAGCGCATTGACTCGTACCTGTACCTGACGCAGATTCAGCAAGGGTTGTGCTACCAGACAGCAATCCGAACGTGGCGTCGCGGGAAGAATGAGGACTTGGGAAAGACCATGGGGATTCTCTACTGGCAGCTGAACGACATTTGGCAAGGAACGAGCTGGTCGAGCGTCGAGTTCTCGGGACGCTGGAAGAGTCTGCATAACTTTGTGAAACGCGAGTTCGCTCCATTCGTGCTTTCAGTTCATCAGCAAAACGTGACGGGCACAGTCGAAGTGTACGGCGTCAGTGATATTCATCAAAAGCTGGAGATTGAAGTCGTCTACGAGCTGAGAAGCACGAAGAACGGCAGCGTTTTGAAGACCACAACTGACAATGTTGTACTGAGCCCGCTGGTACGTTGTTGATGCTCTTCTTGAAACCTCAGACTCTGTGTGAACGATTTACTGACGTTTTATTTATTTGTAGGAGAGCAAGAAGGTTTGGCATGTCGACGTCGAGGAGATCTTGGACGGGAAAGCGACATCCTGCACTGTGACTTCGTGCTTTCTTTACATCCAGTGCCACGCAAAATCGCCATCAAGCCTCGAAGCTCAGGCGTTGTGCAGCGATGTTTATCAGTTCTTCGCGCCGTACAAGTCGTTGGAGCTTGGGGAGGGTGGTATCGAGGTCGTGGGCGTGCAGGAATCGAGCACGTCACCAACATCGTTCGACGTGACAATTCGATCGAGTTCGTTCGTGGCATTGTTTGTCGAGGTCGAGACGCCATTCTCGCAAGGCTTCTGGAGCGAGAACTCATTCCTGATGCTGGCGAACGAAGAGAAAGTGTTGACCTTCTCGAACTTCGAAACGGATGATGGTGAAGCTGGCCAGCCATCGATCAATGATTTCAAGAAGAGTCTGAGTGTGAAATGGCTGCAGAAGATCTACGAGGGCGACCTCGGTACTGTTGAGATGAAATGATGGAGAGACGAAGTCGAGAGGTGTTATCGAGCGCGCACACGCACGCACGCACCAGGTGTGAAAACAACAACAGTTTTGAATTTGTGCTTTGTATTTGTTTATGCATTTCTTGTCATTTCACTATGTGTCCTCCACAGGGAGGGACGACGCAATGACTGTAAAGAAAGAGAAGGAAAGACAAATGCAACCAAAAGTCAACCAAATACACACGCAGAGAGCGCACGACTTGCTTCCCATGGACCAAACTTGTGCCAGCTACCAACGGCTGGGTGAGTTTTTCTTCGTTTCTTGACTTGGACACAGGCGCGACTTCATTTTTATTCTTCATTCGTGGTCTCTCAGCTAACTGGCTTCATGCATGCATGCGACCGCTTGCTTACACGCCGTAGCTTCGCTGGTACGAGTTCTGCTGACCAGGGACGTACGGAGGCGGGGCGCCGCCAGCAGTGCCTTCTTGGGCAGACAGCGCGTACGTCTCAGTGACGGCCAAGAGCGAGTCGTTGTAGAGACCCATGGTTACCTCCAAGTCCTCTTGGCACTGCATCGCGCGCGGGATCAGGTCGACGTTCGCGAACGGGTTGTCCAAGTTGGCCGAGATCTGCAGACGCGGCAGCAGCTGCACGCACACCTTCAGGTGGTGCTGCACCGTCGGGTCGCGACGCAGGTCGCCGCGCGAGTTGCGGATCGCGCTGTTCAGCATCGCGACAGCCTGCTCCGTGTGGGTCAGCTCCTCCTCGTCAAACGGAGTTGGGAGCTCCGTCGGGAGGCGAGCCAGCTCGCGCGCAGCGAGCGCTTCCGCTCCGCCGGCATTGATGTTCAGCTGGCCGCCGTAGCCACCAGTGGCACCCTCACCAGTCGCAGCGACAGTCGCTCCGACAAGCTGGCGGCGGTACTGCTCAACCTGACGAGACAGGTTCAGGAAACGGTCCAGCTCAGGAACGTTCAGCGTCTCCGGCAGACGAGCACAAATATCCAGCACCTGGCTCAGGTAGTTCTCCAAGCCGCGCTTTCGCTCCTCAACGATGTTACTCGAGTTTCCGGTCTTGCCAGCGAACATGCCCCCAAGGCGATGCTTGCGAGGGAAGTTCGGGAGATTCGCCACCGTTGCAGGGATCTTGTGCTTCAGGTCCTTGTGGAGACGCTCGAACACGCTGAAGCGGTGCGAGACCAGCCATGTCGTTGGCTCGTCAGCGTCGCGCGGCTGCCACTCGCAGCGCAAGACGTACACCGTGTACTCAGCGTAGTTGTCGTCCTGCAGAATCTGCGTGCGGTGCATCTGGACCTGCAGGAAGCCGTCGTGAATGATGATGCGGTGGCCCTCCATTCCGAACGAGCCAAGAGGCGCAGTCAACAGGCTCTGCTGGCGCGACATGGAGCGAGAGCGGTAGCCGTACTGGTCAGCCACACCAGCATCGTCGCTGGTGGTCAGCAAAGAGCCACAGTCGTCACAGTGGTTGCCGTTCGCAGTGTTGTTCGTTGCACCACATGCCGGGCAACGAATTTGCACGCCGTACACTCCAGTGGAGTACAGTCGGCTGAGTGACTCCTCCTGCTCGGCAGTCAATGCCGCACCAGATGGCTCATCCGATGGCGGCTCCAACAAGAATGGCACAAGCTCGTCGTACTCGGTCTGAGCAATCGCACCGCTGAGGAGGAGCTCGTTGAGCTGCTGGAGCTGCTCACGGTTCTCCTGGGAGACGTTGTCCGGGATGTCGATCACGTGCACCTGACCAGCGGCTCCGACCACAGTGTTGACCTGAGCAAGACCACCCAACAGGCTGGCACTGACGCTCGCAGCGTGCAACAAGGCCTGCTCCTTGCGCTTCTCGGCTTCCTCGCGTTCGCGAGCGATGCGCATCTCAAGTTCGCGAGCCTCGGCAATCGCACGCAGCTCGGCCTGGCGTTCGTGCTCGACCGCAGCAGTTGCTTCAGCAGCGGCAGCTTCAGCTTCACGCACAGCGATAGCAGCTTCCTGCGCGAGCTTGATCGCCTCGTCTTCCGCACGCTTGGCTTCCTCTTCCATTTTGCGACGGTCCGAGTCGGCAGCAGCACGCGCCATGCTCTCGCGGCGAGCCTGCTCCGCGGCGAAGCGAGCAGCTTCTTCTCTGCGCTTCGCCTCTTCGGCTTGGCGACGAGCCTCTTCAGCACGAGCTGCAGCAATGGCAACCAGCTCTTGCTTCTTGTTTTTGAACACAATGCGAGCCTTGTGGCCACGGAAGAGCGCCTGCACAACGAGCGCGGCAGTGCGCTGCTTCTTGAACTCGCGGCGGATGGAAAGTCCGCGCCACCATTGCTGAACGCGGACCACCGAGTCGTGGCGGAACTGGATCTTGCGCAGCAGCTTCTTGAAGGTGTTCTGCGTGATGACCTTCGCGAGACCCACGCGCCAGCGGCGACGAGCCAGCCAGAGTCTCATGCGAGCCACAATGCGAGGACCATCCACAGCCCAGTTGATCTTCAGGATCGAGTCCAAGAGAGCGATCTTGCCAGCCTTGAAGAAGAGCTTAGTGATACCGAGCTTGTAGGCGTCCATCGGGACCTGGAACGCCCACAGAATGGCAGTGATCAGCGTTGGGTCGCTCTGGCTCGCAAACAGACGCTGGGCATCTGGCGGCATAAACTTCTTGTACGCGGTGACGAGCTCACTGTAGCTCACACGAGTCGGCAGGCCGACCTTCAGCACCTGCGCCGTCTGCATGATGCCCTGGCAACGGAGCTGCCCGACGACGTAGCGTGGGTCAAACATACCCACGCGCATCAGCGCGTTCGGCTTGATACAACGGATAAAGTTGCAGCGAGTGGCGTCAAGCGTATCAACAAGCTCCTGCATTTGCTTGGAGAACTTAGCCGCCACGCTCTTGAGCACCTTCTTCTTGCCCGGCTTGTCCTCGACGTCGCCCTTGAAGAACGCGACCGTCAAGTGGTTCGCCGAGCCCAGGAACAGGTTCGTCATATCCTGTGGGATCGTGTCATTGTTCTTGTCCATGAACGCGCCGATCGTGTACGACACTGAGCCGGCAAAGTGGCGCACAATGAACATGTGCTGCATGTCTTTCGGGTGCGGGCGCGGGAAATACGCGTTCTTCGAGTGCTTGCGGTGCAGCGCCGCGAGGAACTTCTCGTCGCTCGGCTTCGGGTTCATGGCCTCAGCGTCCAAGATGCTCAGAATACCATCGGGCTTCGAAGCAATCAGATCGACACACTCGCGGTTGTCCGGCCACTTGATCTTGCCGACCGTGATGCCTTCGCGCTTGTAGAGCTCCATCTCGGCGATGAACACCTGGTTGTTGAACGTCGCCTGGAGCACTTCGTTCGTGTAGTTGATGAGCAGCTGCTCGTAGTCGTTGCGCTGGAACGACTCAAAGCCGAAGATATCGAGCACACCGATGTACGGCAGTGGCGCAGGGTCCTGGCCCAGAGACGCGTTCACCTGCACGATGACCCAGTCGAAGAGCTTGCCGTAGAGCGCCTTGGCGATGGCGTCACGCGCGTAGATCGCGTTCTGCGCGTTGCGACGCACTGTGAAGGTCTCCTCGCGCGTCACAATGTCGCGCTCCATGATCACCTTCGCGAGCGCTTCCTCGCGCACGCCGAGCAGCTTGGCCGCCATCGTCAGCGCGCTCTTCGCCGAGGGCTTATCGATGATCGCGGCTTCGCCCTCGGGGGTGTCCTCTTCGTCGAGGTCGATGTTACCGATGTGCAGGAGACCCGCAATGACCGAAAAAATGATGTGCTGGAGTTGGTCGTCCATGCCCACGCAGCTCAGGCCGCGCACGACGTCTTCAAAGCACGCACGGTCGTCAGTGTCCTCGGCGACGTAGCAGTTGCTCTGGTTCAGGTAGCCAAAGTCCTGTGGCTTCGTGAGCTTGAATTCGCTCTTCGCCGCGGCCGAAGCACCGGCGAGCAGCTGGTAGAAGATGTGGAAGTTGCGCTCGCCGTCCACTTGGTACACGAGACGCGACTTTTCGAGCAGGTACGTTTCGACAAACGCACCGGCGAGCTTAAACTCGCCATTCGACGTGAACTGAAGCTTCATGAACTTGCCAAAACGACTCGAGTTGTGGTTGCGCAGCGTCTTGGCGTTACCAAACGCCTCCAAGATCGGATTCTGCTCGATCAGGCGGTGGTCCAGCGACGTGCCGTGCTGCTTACGGTCGCGGAAGAGTGCCTCGATCTCCTCGCCGCGCGCCTTCTTGCCGTAGAGACCGCGAGTCGTCAGGTGCTTGAGCACGATCTTTGACGACTCGGTCTTACCAGCACCACTCTGTCAAAGTCACACAGCAATCAATATACATGTGAGTGTGAGTACACTCCAAATGCGGCACAAACAACAACTTCAACGCAAAGCACACGGGCTTACCTCTCCACTGATGACAACGGACTGATTCGTCGGCTGGTCGGTGCCCGAGTTGTATACCATCTGCTGGTACGCCATCTCGGCGATCGCGTACGGGTGCGGCGCGCTCGTCGAGTTGTTGACGATCTCGCTCACGCGAGGGTTCGGCAGGTCCTGCAGCGGGTTTACGGCGATGAGCACGTTCGCCATGAACGTGTAGGGCTTCTGGCCCTTACCGTCGCCGCCGTCCATCTTGGAGCGCTCGGCAAGGTTATGAAGCACGCCCGCTTCGTGGATGTAGTAGAGCGCCGTCATGTCGTCGGTCACGCGCGGGTTCTGCGGCAGCGCGAGGCCGCGGTCGACCTGCTGCACCTTACCGGCCTGCGTGCGCACAGTAACCTTGAGGCCGCCGATGGCCATGACCGTGGCCTTGTCCCAGACCTGCTCCTGACCGGGCACCCAGATCGTGCTGCCCACCTCGACGGGGAGGATCTCCACATCGCTCTCGAGCTTGGACGCTTGCTTGTGGATCGGCAGCGGCGTCGACATGCTTGCTGCTGGTTCCGCGAGGGGGGTGAGTGTCTTTTACAAAGTGTGGTTGGTTGGTGTGGCGTGCGTCCCCTTTGCGCTTCGAGCTGCTTTGGCGTCACCGGGCGGGGGCTGCTGCTTCTTGGCGAAGGAGCGAGCTCTCGAGGCGTTTTGGCTTGGGCGGCTTGAAGTGAAAGCGAGAATTGGAGTCTGCGAAACGAAACGAACGCGCTGTTGGAAAGGGGGGAACAGAGAGAGCCGAATGAAAAATGAGTCTCCTTTTCATGAGATTTGATTGGATGAAAAGCCTAAAAAAGAAAAGATCCGCGAGATAGGGTTGGCGGAAAATAGAAAAAATAACATTACTCAATTTCAGCCAATGAAAGAGCGCCATCGAAGAACAAAAATCGTCAGTCAGTCAAACTGCCTCTCGGTCGGTCGCACGATTGTGGATCGGAGCTCTCTGCTGCTGTATGTCTGCTCCGTTACGCCATCGAACCTTCACTATTGCCTAGTGCTATTTTACAACGACAAGGCATGTTGAGAGGTGAGGTTAGACTTGTAAAATGAATGTAGTAGAGATAAGAAGGTATTGTGTTTTGGAAATGCTAGTGAAGAAGGTGTCGAGACGAGGAAGCGAGTGCGAATTTGCAAATGGCGATCGCAGCAAGCCCAAGAAAAGGGACGCGATCCCAATTTTTCAGGTGACACAGTGCCACTGGAGCTCTTTGAAAATGGAGCTGGAGACGAACCTATGGGAATGAAGGTAGTTGTGACGGATGGACAGTGGCGGGGGGTTCCATTAAGGGTGTGCTGTAAGTGTATGGAGAGCGCTTGCGTTGTTCGGTTGTGGGAACGCACACCGCACTGGACGAATGGACCGACCATAACGCTCTTCCTCTCTCTCTCTCTCTCTCTCTTTCTCTGTTCTTGGCATAAATACAATCGCTATGCACGCACGCTTTCTCTCCTTCAGCCGGATGTGCAGCAGACAACAGCGACCGACTGTCCCAGGCACACGCGTCACCGCCGCCGCGTCCATTTGTCGCATTGTGGAGCTGCTCGTTGAAGACTTTGGGGCGCTCCTTACTTGGCAGCGCCTCCGAATCGCTCCGCACGCTTCTTTCGCTTCTCCTCAAACTGCACAAATCAACAACAACAAGTGGACAATCGACACGTTACCATCTCCATCACCTGACTCGCTTGGCAAGGGCGGACCAAACGCCGAGAACCGGACACAAGGAGTGAACGATTTGTGGCACGTACCACGTCTGAAGTTTCAAGGTTGAAGCGCTTGGCGCGCTCCAGCAGGCGCTTCTTCTCGGCATTCAGGCCGAAGCGGTCCGCACGCGCCTCTTTCTTTAGGTCGAGCTGTGAGGATATAATATAGCAGAGTTTGCTCAGTGGACAGCAACGTCTAGGAAGCATCGCAGGTAATAACGGAGCAACGTACCGTTTCAGGGGTCTCGAGGTTGAAGCGCTCAGCACGCTTGAGCTTCTTCTCACGCTCTTCGTCGGTCAAAGCTGCAGATCATACATACACACACAGACACACAGCAAACCAGTAAGCACCATTGAGCTCTAATGATGTGGCGCCATCAACACGAGAACGTACCGACGCCGCTGATCTTGAAGCGCTTGGCACGCTCCTCCTGCACAACACAACGGCGTTTTTTTCGCACAAAGCAGGTCAGTCAATGGTCTCAGGATAGCAATCCAGAATGCAAGCAAACAGCGCACGTACCAGCTTCTGGTCCGGCTTGAGCGGGATGCCAAACTTGGCCGCGCGCGCTTTCCGCTTCTCCTCCTCTGTCAGCGACTGCGCAGCCGAGCCGCTCTCTGCGACAGGCGTGGCGGCGGCGGTGGCATCGTCGGCGACTGGCCCTTCGTTCTCTGGCTCTGACGCGGCGGCGGCGGCAACAGGCTCCTTCTTGGCGACTGGCGCCGCGGCGGCTGCGGGCGACTCCGCCTCCTTCTTCTTCACAGGCGCAGCAGCAGTAGCAGCAGCCTTCTTGGGGCTCGTAGCCACAGCTGGTGCTGCTGCGTTAGCTGGCTTGGCATCCTCCTTGGGCGGTGCGAGCTCCTCGAGCTCCTGCGCCTCGCTGCCGAATTCCTCCTCGTCGAGCGCAAGCTCCAGGCGCTGGATGAGCTCGGACTTGAGGCCGTTGGAGCTCAGGTTGCGAGACTCGAGCGCGGCGCGCAGCTCGCTCACTTTCATCTTCTTGGGGACCATCGACGTCGACATGCTGTGCCGTGCTGGTGAAGGGACTGCTCGTGGACGCGGACTGCTGGCTGGCTGGCTTGTGGACGCGGATCTTGGGTTTGTGTGTGTCCAAGGCGCCGGTGAGTGAAATGGCGCGAACAATGGGGAGGAATCCCTTTCTAAATCGATTCGTAAGTGAATATTTAGCGTAAAATCATAAAATCGAATGATAGATTCGTGCTGGAAATTAACGAAACCTGCACCATTTTGCCTTTTGGCCTTTTTCAAGAGCTCTCAAGGCACACACAAGTGGCGGCTATGGGAATGGCGAGACTGACTAACTGCCCTAGTAGCGCTTGGGAGCCGTGAACTCCTTCGTCCACTGTGCCATGTCAATCGGGTGCGATTCCTCCGACGCCGTCGCGTCCTCCTGCCACACCTTGATAGTCTTGTCGGCCTCGCACGTGATTAAACGCCTGCAAATTACAACAACAAAATATGTACGCGTGCGTGAGTTTCTCATCCAACAACCACACACTCAAGTAACAAACTTACAGTCCGGTCTTGTCGAAAGTGGACGCGTAGATGCCCGCCTCGCTATCGAGCGAGCCCGGCTGGGCCTTCGTCGTATCGCTCTGGAAGCAGTGGCCCGTCTTGTAGTCCCAGAAGCGCATCGAGCCGTTGTCGGCGCCCGAGACCATCACGCCGTCCTGGTTGACTGCGAGCGAGTTAATAATCGCGTTGTGGCCCGAGAAGTTGCGCAGGAAGCGGCCCTCCTTCGCCTCCCACTTCTTGATGTTGTCGGCCGCGCCGGACATGAACGTGTGGTCCTGCGTAACAACAAAATCTCCATTAGAACACAGTCGCGAGAGACCGCTCAGGTGATAAGCCTAAGCAATGAGTGACGTACAATGGGCGACTTGGCGATCGCGCGGACCGCCTTCTTGTGGTTCGTAAGCGTCGTCATGACTTTGCCTGCAGCCAAGTCCCATAGCTGCATCAAGGGATAACACGTTAGTCACCAGCCAAAACCAGGCCTACGATCAGTAGCACACATGACGTACCTTGACGGTGCTGTCGCTGGAGCCCGTGATGATCTGCGGGTCCGTCGCCTGCGTCTCCATGGCCCACACCGTGCCCTGGTGACCCGACAGGATGTGGATCTGGTTCTTCGTGCGCATGTCCCACACGCGTGCCACCGCATCACGACCACCGGTCACGAGCACGTCGAGCGTCGGGTGGATCTTAAGCGAGAAGACACCCGAAAGATGCCCGTGGTAGCTTCGGATCACCTTGTTGTACTCCAAATCCCAGCCTACAACCAACCAGTATCGAATCAGCATGCAACATACAAGTCAGGGATCACCTATCCTTCAATCGCCATCACCACCACGACACAAACAATAGATCGCAAAAATACAACAACAGTGCCACGTACAAAGCACTTTTTTGTCCTCCGCGGCCGAGAACAGGTACGAGTGGCGAGGGCTGACTTCGAGCCCGCGGATCGCGTTGATGTGGCCCGTAAGCGTAAGCTTGAGCTGGCCGGACGCGAGGTCCCAGACCTTGATGGTGCGGTCGGCCGAGCCCGTGACGAACCAGTCGTTCGTCGGGTCGACGGCCACCGCGCGCACCCAGCCGAGGTGGCCCGCGATGACGCGCTTGAGCTTCCACGGCGCGTGCCACTTGGGCTTGGGTACCTCGGTCGCGCGCCGCCGGATGAGCGCGCTCGTGCCGAACTGCGCGGCAGTCTCCGTCTGCTTCTTGTATTCGATGACGGCCGACGACAGAGCGCTACTGCCACCGTTCGCGGCGAGTCTACACGCGTGACGATAGCACATAGACAATAGCGAGGAACCACAGTCAATTCGCCATACGCAATCGAAGTTTAACACCACGTTCGGCAAGGTCACATCTACAGCAGCAACGTACACTTTCTGCTTCTTGCGTGCCATTTCGGCTTCGGCCTCTTTTGCGACCTGCGCCACGAAGGATTTGTCCGCGTCACCACCTTCAATCGACACTCCTGAACAAAGGATACAGTCCCGCAGCATGTGAGTTCCATGCTCACTAGAGGCATACACGTAGGATAGATACAGCGTAGCGTACCTGGGGCCGAAGGGATCTCGTGGCCGCCGAGCACCACGTCCTTGCTCGCTGCTGGTGTCTCCTCGGCAGCCAGCAGCTGCGGCACCCCAACGGATGGCTGGCTCAGCGCTGGTACAGCAGCAGCGATCGGTTTGATGTCCAGCAGCGACTCTGGCAGATTCATGTACAAGTCATTGAGCTTTGTGTGGATGCGAACTTTCTTGCTGCAATCATAAACGCACACAAGAGCATACACATACAATTAACACCCATAAGCATTTCTTCATTTTAGCGAGCAGATCATGCAGTCGATTATGAAAAAAGTAGGACGGACCTCGGCGCGAAGTCCAGTGCGGTGCTCGTGTTGCGCTTCGTGAGCGCGAACATCTCCGCCGTCCGCAGCACGGACGCGTGGATGCGCGTGTCCACGTCCGTCGTCGCAGCAGGGGCAGCAGTCGCAGGTGCCATCGTGAGCAGCTAGCTTGTGTGAAAATGCTTGTTCCCCTTGTTGTTCCAGTCAAAACGCTGGTGCGACCCGATCGTTGCTGCAAAAGCCAGAACAAGGGGTACAAAAATAAATCGAATTTTAGCTTTCATATCGTATGGTAAACTAACATATTGATGATATGTACAAATAATATAATTAATGTCAAATTAATTCTAATATATTCTATAAGTGGACTCCATTATGGAATCATTTCTGACGATCTGCTGGCGTTGAAGACAGAAACATGTGGAACAGGATGCGCTCGCATGCAACCAACTCAACTCCCATCCGCCAAGAGAGAAGCTCACTCAGCTCAGCAGCTCACGTGAAGCATGGAAACTGCACCACCTCCTACAACAATACCATTGACACCTGCAGCTCAACAGGATGAAGAGCTACACACAACAAACATGCCGCCAGCTGTACCCGCTGACAAACCGAAGCGCGCGTACAACCGCATCTGGCCGGAGATCCGGGCGCTCGCCGCGCTCCTCGTCTTCGAGGACGGCTTCACGGTCGGCGATGCGGCGATCCTTCTGCACGTGAACAAGGAGACGCTCAACAAGAACCTGACGAAGCTCTGGAGCGACCGCGTGGGCGCGGCACGAGGGACTGCGCTCCGCTTCATGTGGGACCCCACGCGTCCGCGACCCAAGCTCGTGCTGCCTCACAATCCTGGCGAGCGGCCAAAGATTCAATGGCCACCGAGCAAGCTAGCGTTACCTATAGTGCCTCGTGTTAGTGCTGCTACTGGCGCAAATCAAGGCAAAGACGAGCCGCGCCAGAAGCGCGCATACGCCTTCGTGCCGCCTGTGATCCGCGAGCTCGCCGCAGTGCTCGTGTTCGATGAGCACTTCACATTCGCTGACGCCGCCAAGATCCTGCACGTGAAGCCCAACACGCTCACCAAGCAGCTGCAGGCAATGCGCAAGTTCTTGCAGAAGGTTGCAGCCGGGCCAGTCGCATGAGCGCGTATTATTTCTCTACCAGCTCCAGTGTGTGACTGTGTGTGAGAGTTTGTTTATCGTCATGCCCTATATTGTCTGTCGCTTTCTGTGGGTCTGAGTGTCCAGTATCAGTGCTGCTTTGTCAATAATGTGACGTTAAGCTGCTTCATCTTGTGCTGTGTCCACAGCGCTGTCCGGGTGTTTATCTATCGTTGTCTGGACTCCCGCTCACATGTGGTACTACCTACCGTTCACGCGTGCATTTTCCGGACACGGGTCGCCAGTGTAATGCAGAACGAAGGACCGGATGACGCTCACGATACAATAGGTCTTCAACTAACACCTTGTCGAGTTAGGAGATGTCGTCCGTGTTGATGGTGGAGCCGTCGTTAGAGTCTCTGTTGCCGTCGTCGTTGTTGTCTTCACTGGAGTCCGAGTCGTTGTCCGAGTATGTGATTTCTGAGCTAGAGTTGGAGTCAACAGCCGAGCCAGAGACAACGGAAAAGTGGGGACGGGAAATGATGTGACTGTTGTCGTTACGACTGTGAGCTGGAGGCGTCCTGGTGTTCCTTAGTCGCGAATTTCAGAAGCTCGACAGCCAAGAGAACCTCACGAGCTCCCGTGTCGGTGTCCAATGCGATCTTGAGTATCAAGCCAGAGTCTGGACTGTCTCCATCCTCCTCGCCTCCTTCGAAGCTCAAATCGCTGCCGGGCTCGCTCACTATCGACAGAGGCGCAGGTGCTGCAGCAGTCCTAGCTCGCCCAGCTGTAGTCGTAGAGGTCGCAGCAGAGGATGCTGGAAGGCGAATGATGGATGGATGGATGGAAACTATCACTTGTCAACCGTGACGGCCTCTCTCACGTTTGGCTAATAGTAGAAAGCCTAGTCTACAGCAAGTTACCCCGTGGCGCACCTACCTTTGTGTGAAGTATCAATCATCATGAGCTTTATACTAACGAGTATGTGTGTGTATTATTTACGAATAGAGCGGCTGCAGCGAGAACGTGGCGTGACCGGGCACCACCTCGGCCTTCGTCCCCAGTCTGTGCGCCTGGATGAATGCGGTCGAACCGGAGCCCTCGAGCGAGATGAACGTGACCTCGCCGCCGAAATACCGCGCAAAGAGCCGCGCGATGGGCAAACCGTAGCCGCCGCCGCTAAACTGCTGGCGGAAGCTGTGGAAGCCGTACGAGTTGCGCGACGGGTACGGCGGACTCGTGGTGTAGTCGTAGTGCCAGAGCTTCGACCACTTGGAGCGAGGGACGCCCCCTCCTTCGTCCGAGACCTTGATCGTCAGGTCTTCCTGGCCTTGCGAGATCACGATCTGGATCGGCGGCAGCTCGCCCGGTCGCCGGTAATTCCGCACGTCCGGGAAGATCGTCACGCCCTGCACTTCCTGTACCTGTCGTTAACATAACAGACATGTAAAGTAGGTGAGAGTAGGCTCAATAGAATGGCTTGAAGCTATGCATCGGCTTACCGCTGGGAGCACGAAGCCCAACTGCTTGCTCGTGGGGTTCATCACGTTCTCTAAGCGGTTCAAGCGCCCCGGTTTCTTCAGCTGTAGCCCCTCGTGGTACTCAACGGTCGCGCGCATCGAGTTCTTTACAATCTCAAACACCATGTGATGCAAGTGCGACTCGACGTAGATGAACGGCGCCGACGTGTTCGCCGCCAGCCGAATCTCCACCTCTGGCGCCTGCCCCTTGTACTTCTTGCAGAGCTTGGCAGCACGCCGGCAGGCGCTTCGCACAGTTGCCTCGACGTTCACGAGTTCCACGCGGCCACCAACCTGCTCGAGCGATTCGACGTGCTGTCCGATGAGCATGCGGATGCCGATGCGTGAGAGGAAGAAAGTGTCCAGGCGATGCATGATGTCCTCCTGGACGCTCTCAAGCTGCAGCGCGTTGCTGCCCAGGTCCGTCGCTTTGATCTCCTGCAGTCCGCTGCAGATGAGCGGCACGAGATTCGTGCCACGTGCCTTCGCCTTCTTGATCGAGTCCGTGAACGCCACGTCCTCTTCGGAAGTGGACGGTGGCTCCATGCTCTTGAGCAGCTTCAGCTCGTTGCAGTAGACGTCAATGGCCTTCTGCACTGACGATGTATTGCTGAGTCCGATAGGCAAGTCCGAGAGCTCCATGATCGCACTACAGTGGTAAATACGGCGAACAAGACGACAATAAGAAACCAGGAGCTCATGGTGACCACGATGAGAGTTTGGGAGGAAAGGTTGTACCGTGCGAAGCGGATCTGGAGCTCGTTATGCAGGAAGCTCGCCGACACGAGACGTAGCTTGTCACCCGCAGCCGCGAACGACTTCATCTGCCGCAGGCTCAGTGGCGTCGGCTGGTGCGCGGCCAACTCACGCACTTCGTCCATCGAGACCCGCGCGTTCCTCCTGAGAAGACAAGATCATTAGTAAAGCAGCGAAGAAGAAGCATATGGTCAGCATAACGACAGTCAAATGAACAAAGGAGACATATAGAGCAGCACGCACCTGGTGGCGAGGCGCCTGACGCCGCCGTGCCTCCGCGTCAGAGCGCTGAGGTGGGGGACGTGCACGCGCATGGACGCTCGAGTGGGAATGCGGAGAGCGTTCCGCAAGTGTCTGCGGCTGGCGAGTGCAATGCAAAAGCGGCTTCCTTCAAAAATGCCGATCCTTTTGCTTCTAATAACCTATTTATTTTAGATCTCATCTGATCACGGCAGATTTTACTATATGTAAGTCTAATTGTGGTTTGTAACACGCGGCAAAGTTGCTAAATATACAATACGCAATATCGGAGGCAAATGGTTTACTTGAACAAGTTGGGCGTGAGGCAATCTATCTCCAATAGTAGCCCCTGTTTGCGCCACAAGAACTTTTTCATGTGTGACGTGAGCGGCAGGCAGACAGCCCACCAAAGTTCAATGCAATGCTGCATTTCGCACTGAGCACGTTGCGCCAATGCCTTGCCCGCATGCGCAGGCTAGGCGCTGACAACAGCTCGCTGCGTTGGTTTGCTAAAAGCAGTCTATGAACCTCCCTCACCCCCTCCACCTGTCCATGGCTCTCCCTCTCTCGTTGACATCAATCTTTACTCATCATTCTACACACGCTTTACACTCGGTGATGTCCAGGCTCGTAGCGTTCCTCTTGCGTTTCCTCGCGATACACTTTGTCGCATTCTTCTTCGTAGGGGACGACTCCGAGTCACTGGTGCTGCTTACAGACGCATTCGATGCAGCACTTTCGATTGCGAGCTCGACGTTGCCAATCATGCTGTTGTACTGCCAATAAATAAAGCAGCAGGATCACACAGCAGCGATTGAGTAACGTGTGCCATGCAGAAACGAAGCTCGAGAAATGAAGAGCACAAGAGCACAGCGTGACGCACCGACGCCAGGGCTCTATAAAACCCAAATATTGCTTTTCTGGGGCTCGCGAGGCGCCCGGGTGGGTGGGTTTATGGGCAATGTGCCCCAACCCTTGAATGCAGTTTAGTGAATGTCCGATCAATTCTATTGACAAGTGCTTCTCGCAAGTACTCGGAGCTGTACTTGAGGGACAGAGAACCACAACTTTATCAACACTCGGCGAGAACTGCTTTCGATCTCCTTGCCCCATCAACAACGGACAGCCAATTGCTGGCAAGAGTATGGATGAATGGCCACCACATTAAGTTCAACGGCGTGTGCTTTTAGATTGACTCACTTTTGCATTCGTACTATCTACCTCAGCACGACACCACGATCCACTCTGTAGCTGTCCCCTCTGGCAGATGAGAGAGTCCCACCCAACATAACAAGTTACAGCACGGGGATAGCGTTCTACAAGGTGGAGAACTCAACTCTGCTGGAAGCGTTTCAGGTTCCGAACTCCAATGTTGCCGTCCCGAGCCCATACCAGCTCCTTGACCAAGAGCACGAGAAGTCACTGAAGGTCATGAAGAAGATACTCCGAGGACAAGTCGCATCACTCATCACTGATGCCTGGATGGACATCTGTGGAACGTTGGTTGTGAACTACGTCGTGGTGTGCGGGGCCAGCACCTACTTCCACAAGTCGGTGCACGCTAAGACCCAGTCGCACGATACTGTGTTCCTGACTGCAGGCATCGAGCCCGTCATTGCGAAGTACGACTTCATTAAGGTTGGTGCTGTCGCAAACAAGGCAATGTAAAGGCACTTCAGGACAAGTTTCTCAAGACATTCTTCCACGGCTACGTGTGCCATGCGCTACACCTCCTCGTCAGAGGCATCATCAGGAAGCTCAAGCGGATGGATTTGGAGAAGATGATCATGGAATTGCAACCATCTTGAAGCACGTCCAACCACAAGCTCTGGCATGCTCTAACAGAGTTCCTCAAGGAAAAAGACTTGAAGAACCTCGCGCTCCCAGGAGACACTCACTGGGGTTCGCTTCTTAAGTGCCTGACTACCGTGCTGGAAGCTGAGTCGGTTCTCTTTTCACTTGTGTCGGCTCGTCGCTCTCGAAGAGAAGACAAAGCACTCCAAGCACAAGAGACGCGCGGTGTACGGCTTGGTGACCTCGACTGACTTTGTTCCTCGATTAGAAAAGGGCGTTGCAGTGCTCAAGACTGTCGGCGTGTACATCAAGATCTTTGAGAAGAATACGGCGCCAGTGTCAGTGGTTTTCAAGATGTTCACCTAGCTGTTGAAGAAGCTGGAAGGCGTAGGACTCTCGGGCGGCTATCTGAAGACAGTGACGACCCTTGCGGTTGAGCGATTTGACTTCGTATATGGTGACGCTCATGTGCTCGCCTACGTGCTGGACCCTCGCTACTGCGTTGAAGACATAGTCACCACAACCCGCGGTGCAGTGGAAGCTTTCTTGTCGGTCTGGTATGGCGAGAACAAACCTGAAAGGTGCTCTTAGAGCTCTCGGACTTCTACCAGTTCGTTCGTGAGCTCAAGTCCACACATTTTTGACGAAAGTTGA
>JAASGO010000574.1:0-19392 GCA_023334245.1 Globisporangium cederbergense
ACAACAGCAATAGGCGCCAGCAAAGCGCGGGAGACGCAACGGTCCCGCACGAAAAGCCCAAACACGGAACGATTTTTCGCGCTCGGCTCGTTTGAAGAGCGCTGATTGGCCAAGCTGTCGGAGCGCGTCGCGATTGGTTTATTGTTATGTGCACTTTCACACAAGCGCTTTTGCACAGCAAGCGCAACACAAAAGCGCACTTTTAGGACTCAACACCTTATCTAGCTTGAGCAATCGACTATTGCATTCTATCGCTATACGTACTGCTCTTCATTCGAATCCTTTCTACACTGCAGGGATAATTATCTTTATATTATGGAAGGGTTAATTATATTACCCTGTCTAATTGAGAGGGGGCGAAATCTGGCTGAACGTGTGAGCGAGCGACACGAAAGCAGCAGTCACGTCCGTGGATCTCTTCAACCGATCGATTTGATCACCACCGCACGTACGCACGAGGCGCTGAGTGAGCGAGCGGCAGCAGCAACAGAACGGACATCAACGGACAAACAACACCATGAAGCTTGGATCGAGCCATGGCGACGTGCATAGCAGCGGTGAGGGCAGTCGCGGCTCGGCTTCGGGCGGCTCGCTCTCAATCTCGGCTGTGATGCAGGACCTCAAGGAGAAGTTCAAGAACGACGAGGATGACCACTGTACGTCACTGGTTTTATGCTCCTTATGCGGTGTAGCTGTATGTGCGAGCGTGTAGCTGACAGTGTGTATCATGTGCGTGTACCGATAGCCTCGCCGTTCCAGGGCCTCGACAAGGCCACGGTGCTGCAGGAGACCAAGATCTTTTCAGACGCCAACATGGTGACGAAGCACCCGAAGAAGTGCTGCCAGCTCATCACGAAGCTCCTGCACATCCTGACCCAGGGCGAGCCATTCACGAGCGCCGAGACCACGGCGGTCTTCTTCGGCGTCACAAAGCTCTTCCAGTCCAAGGACGCGAATCTGCGCCGCATGATGTATCTCTTCATCAAGGAAGTCGCGGAGGCCACCGCCGCTGACGAGGTGATCATCGTCACGCAAAGTCTCACGAAGGACATGAGCTCCGATGTAGACCTGTACCGCGCGAACGCTATCCGCGTGCTCTGCCGTATTATCGACGTACGTGCTGCTTGTTTGCATGTTCACTTGAATACTGTCATGTGTGTGAGAACGGACTGATAACGATACTTTTTTTTTTGCTGATGTTGTAACGAACAGGGCTCGATGCTGAATGCCATCGAGCGCTTCATGAAGCAGGCGATCGTGGACCGCAACGCACTCGTGTCGAGCTCGGCGCTCGTGTCGGGCATGCACCTAATCAAGCAGAACCCGGAGGTAGTGCGTCGCTGGGTGAATGAAGTGCAGGAGGCCGTCAACTCGCAGCACGACATGGTGCAGTACCACGCCGTGGGTCTGCTCTACCAGATCCGTCAGCACGACAAGCTCGCCGTGTCCAAGTTTATCAACCAGCTGCAGAAGACCAACCTGCGTTCGAACCTGGCGACGTGTCTGCTGATCCGCTACACCGCTGGGCTTCTCCGAGAAGACCTGGGCGGACAGGACCCAAAGCCTTTGTACCAGTTCCTGCAGAAGATGCTACGTCAGAAGAACGAAATGGTCATCTACGAAGCCGCCAAGGCGCTGTGCTCACTGCCAGTGGACGCGCGCGACCTCACGCAAGCGATCGTGGTGCTTCAGCTGTTCCTGGGCTCGTCTAAGCCGACGCTCCGCTTTGCTGCGGTGCGCACGCTCAACCAGGTCGCGATGACGCAGCCATTGTTGGTGACGCGCTGCAACGACGACATGGAGGCTTTGATCTCGGACCCGAACCGCTCGATCGCGACGCTCGCGATCACGACGCTGCTGAAGACCGGCGCTGAGTCGAGCGTTGACCGCCTCATGAAGCAGATCTCGACGTTCATGGGCGACATCGCGGACGAGTTCAAGATCGTCGTAGTCGAGGCGATTAAGAACCTGTGCATCAAGTATCCACAGAAGCATCGTGTGCTGCTCAACTTCCTCGCGAACTTCCTGCGTGAGGAAGGTGGCTACGAGTTCAAGCGAACGATCACGGACTCGATCCTGTTCCTGATTGACCGCATCCCAGACTGCAAGGAGACGGGTCTGCTGCACCTGTGTGAGTTCATCGAGGACTGCGAGTTCACGCAGCTGTCCACGAAGATCCTGCGCGTGCTTGGCCAGAAGGGCCCGACGACCTCGGCGCCTTCGCGCTACATCCGCTACATCCGCAACCGCGTGATCCTCGAGAACGCTGCCGTGCGCGCCTCGGCCGTGTCCGCGCTCGCGCAGTTCGCGATCCGTGTAGACTCGCTACGTCAGAGCGTGTCGTCGCTGCTCCAGTCCTGCAAGCTCGACGACGACGACGAAGTCCGTGACCGCGCGACGATGTATCTGTCGGTGCTGCACGGTGACGAGGCCGTGGGCCGAACGCTGCTGGTCGACGACTTCCCGATGAGCGTCGCGGCGCTGCAGAAGTCGATCGAGCAGTATCAGCTACGCCCAACGGACGGCCCCGTGACGCTGGACGTGCTGCCGCACGTCGAGATCGTGGAGGACGCCAAGGTTGTGGAGGCGGACGCCGACGACAGCAGCCTCGACATCTCGCAGACTGCTACTCCCGCTGTTCAGCCGCAGGATGTGGCCAAGGAGCTTTATAAGATCCCAGAGTTTGCGGACTTGGGTCCACTCTTCCGCTCGTCCAAGCCCGTGCAGCTCACAGAGGCCGAAGTGGAGTACGTGGTGAGCTGCACGAAGCACGTGTTCTCGGAGCACTTGGTGCTGCAGTTCAAGGTGATGAACACGGTGAACGACCAGCTGCTGACGAACGTGTCAGTCGGCTTTGCGATGGACCCGGACGACGTCTGGCAGGTGCACTCGGTGGTGCCACTCAAGGAGCTCGCGTACGGCAAGACAGGCTCGTGCTACGTCTGCCTCAAGCACATTGGCGACGGCGTGTACCCGGTGGTGCAGATCGCGAACGAGGTATGTATTGTCGTATCACTCGTATGGCCCCACAAACCTGTGATGGTGATGTCTGACAGAGTTTTATTGTGTCTTGTCTTGCGTGAATAGTTGAAATTCAAGGTGCACGAAGTAAACCCGTCGACCGGCGAGGCCGAAGATGATGTACGTGTTCCCACAGAACCTGTCTTGTTCACTGCTCATGGGATATCCACGATGCTCACTGTGCATGCTGTCTGTTTATGTAATGTGTAATGTGCAGGGCTTTGATGAGGAGTACCCGATGGAAGACTTTGAGATTGGTCCGAACGACCTGGTGGCCAAGGTGCCAGTGAACGACTTCCGCTCGGCGTGGGAGCACATTGGCGACGGCGCCGAGGCCAAGGGCAGCTACGCACTCAAGTACAAGAGCCTCGTAGAAGGTGTCGCAGCCGTAATCGACAACCTGGGCATGCAGCCGTGCGAGAACACGGCCACGCCGCAGCCGAAGGTGCAAGCGCACATCTTGCTGCTCTCGGGCGTCTTTGTGGGTGGCGTCAAGGTGCTCGTCAAGTCGAGAATATCGTTGGACGAGCAAAGTGGCGGCATGATTCTCCAGATGGCGGTGCGCTCCGAGAGCGAGGAGATCAGTCAGACGATCATGGACTGCATTAGATAAGCAGGTTTACTTGGATGGGATCTTCGGTGATCAGGATTCCAAGGCTTGCCTTTGAAGTGCGAGAGTGAGCTTGAGAGAGAGAGAGAGTGGAAGACTAGATTCTATCATTCACACGCCGTCGTATGATATGAATGTAGTTTGTGGTTCGTTTTCATCATTGTCTCTGCGTATACATGTGAAAGTATGAACTCTGTATGTACAGCATAGGTAGCACTAGCCTATCAAAGCGTACAAACCTCGAGGAGCCCCTCGGTCCACAGACGCAGGAGCATGCCGCGGATGGACGTCTCGTCCACAGAGTCGTCGTCCAGAGCCTCCACCTTCACGAACGTAGGGTACGCCGCGTAGAGCTTGAGCAGCGGCTGCGCGAGCTCGCCTGGAAACGCGATGCTCTGTGGAGGGACTGGGACTTGGCCCATCGCAGCACGCATCTCGTCGTCGTCATGGCCACCGCCATCATCTTCGCCGTCGTCACTGTCATCCTTCTCACCACCTTTTTCGCTCTTGCCCTCTCCGTCCTCATCCTCGCCATCCTCGCCATCGCTGCCTTCATCCTCGTCGCTTCCCTCTTCGTCGTCGAAATCCGCGCGACAGGTACACAGTCCCATGTGGTGCGTGCGGCAGTTCCTGGAGGAGAAGTACACCGCGACGAAGGCCTCGTTCATCTCGTCCTCGCCCATCGTCAGACGCACGTGCGATCGGTCTTTGAAGCGAATGTGGGCGTTGCCATCAAGAGGCGAGAGCGACATGTCGACCTCTTTCTCGTCCAGAGTTGGCGGCAGGCGGTTGGCGACAAAGTCCATCGCTGCTTCGTCGGCAGCCTGCTGCAGGTCGCTCGCGTTCACATTGTCCGCGAGCTTTCCGACCAGTTCCTTGAGCGACTTGGTAAACTCCTGGGCTTTCTCCGAGTCCGAGGCGAACTGTGAGCCCATAAACTCGAGGTACGCGACAGGAAGTCCACGTCGGAAGGCCACGTCCGTGTCGAACGCACGACGGATGACGCGGGGGAGCGCCACTTCGAGGAAGTTTGCCCAAGCGTTGTGTTGATACACGGAAATCGTCACGTGGGTTGAGAACTGCTTGTCGTCCGTCGCGGCCTGGTGGATCACGCCTCGCGGAAAGTAAAGCTGTCAGCATGGAACGCGCGCAAGTCAGGATTACATTCAACGACAGCAAACGACGACATGGGGTTTTGATAAGATAAAGACTTACCATATCGCCTTCTTCCAGAGTCAGCTCCATCCACGGCTCGCCAATCTGATCCAGCGAGAGGTCGTTGCTGTGCTCGCCAGCCAGTTCCGTGATCGGGTGGTAGAGCTTCCACTTTTTTCGACCTTCGGTCTGGAGAATAAACACTTCGACGTCGTCGTGGTGAGGAGCCAGTGCCTGCGCAGCTGGAGGCGTTAAATACGCGCTCGCACCCGCGAGAGAGCCGAAGTAGGACTCAAAAGCAGCGTTAATCTTGAAAAGCTCGTCGACGTAGCGCTGCGGCTGGTAGAACTGGCAGCTGAATCCCTGGTCAAAGAGCCGCGCGACTTTCTTGCGCGAAGCAAAGCCCTCGTCCTCGCCGTCGTAGTTCTCGCGCTCCGCATCCACGTACTTGCAGATCGTGAGGTCCTTTCCGTAGTCCAGGTGGTTCTGCTGGACGGTTTCCAGGACGCGCTTCTTGGAGAACAGGTCGCGCGGGAAGAGCTACGGAGATGACACGACGCAATACAGTCAGCATCAATACGACATATGCGTACACAAGTCACACTTCCTACACTACTAGTAAACAGCTTCCCACCTTGTGCTTGCCGTTGCTGCGCACGTGCAGCGGCTTCTTCTCGAAGTGCTGCACGAAGAACACGTCGAGATCCATGCCGCCGAGCAGCTCCTTGAGCGTCACGGCTGCGAGGCTCTTGGAATCCTCCTGCGGCTTCTTCAGCATAGCCACCTTCTGCTTCTTGCCGCCGCTCCCGTTCTTACTGACAGCACCTTGTTTCTGCTGCGATGGCGGGGCGGCGTCCGCCTTGCGCTTCTCGCCGCCACCACCACCGTTCTTGCGCGCCTTTTGCTTGGTTCGCGACATATTCACCACCGATGGAGTAAAAATGACTTTTGACACCTTGGCTCCACACATTGCTTGCTGTTCAAGCTCAAAATAAAGTGGTCCACATCACAAATCATGTCATTATATAACGTGGCCACATCATTAACAATAAACTGCCTTACAATGTGGAGTGGCACACGCTATTCGCACGAAATCGGCGACGACGGCGCGCGCGGGTTTGTTGTTGTTCACGGCGTCCTCTGCGGCGGCCCCCTCTCTTCCCTTCAACTGCGCTTCTTCTCCACCGCGACGCGACGCGCCATGGCGGACAACGACAACCGAGCGCCTCCAGTGGTGTATCACGAGTTGCCGGTGTCTCCGACAGACGACTTGTTGTCAAGAGCCGCTGTCTCTAAGCCACATCAACAGCAGGAGCAGGAGCAGGAGAGTGGCGCAGAAGAGCAGCTGTCTTTCCCGCGCGACGACGAGGCGACTGCGCACGATCGCCAAAGCGACGCAGAGCCAATGAAAAGGTACGCTTTTTCATTCAATATATGGTATATGTATGCTGATATACGCTTGCGTTTGATAGTGTGCGTAAGCCTGACCTATGAGCGCTGTGTGAATGTGTGGATGTGTTTGAATGAAAACAGTGCAGATTTAGAGGAAAGCGCGTCGTCGAGTGGTGACGCCATGAAGACACTTGTGGATCTCGAGCGCGTCCGCATCAAGATGGAGGTTGCACGTGTGCGTGCGACTGGCGGAGCGGCGCGTGATATCCCAAGTGGGCGTGTCTTTGATTCGCCCCCAGGCCATCGTAAAGCAACCGATCGAAACACAACGAAGGCGGAAATGCAGACCGCCATCGAACGGATGCGCTCAGCGTCGTACGACACAGAGGACGACGAGCCACTGATAAAAAAGAAGAGCTTGAAAGCGCCTGCTGCAAAGAAGTTGGAGCTTCCTGAAAAGATGAAGCGGAGTGCGAAAGCGAGCCCACGCGAAGCTGATGTAAAGGTGGCGACACCAACTGGTACCAAGGTATGTATTGCGAATTGTTCCGCTTGTCCTGTGAGCTTTTTAACCGTATATTAACAATAGATATGGTGTCATTGATGTGGCTTTATGTGAACAGATTACCACTGCTGCAGGGCTCGAGAAGTACGTGCCCATGGGTTTAGAGTGGAATACTGGAAACGAGATATTGATGACGCCTCTCTTGTTTGGCGAAACGAATAGGTGCGATGGAAGAGATGACTCAAATGATTCGAAAGAGACGCTTGAAGAGAAACCTCAGGGTGAGTTTGTGACGGCTTCCGACAAGTTGACGACAATGGAGACGAAGGAGAACCACAGCCTAAGCGAGGCGCATGCTGCGGATCTCACCTCAGGTATCGCTCCACCAGTTCCGTTCAATCCACTCGCTATCGTCACCGCTGATACGAGCAGCAGCAGTCTCAATCGCGTGAAGATCCGCACGGTCCCAACCGAGAATCGTCCTCTCAACGAGTACCTGGTGTCGGAGCTCGAGCACTTTGCCAGCGTGATGCTGGGTGAACTCGTGCCAGCTAAAGCCCGCAGTATCGATCGCGCAGCACACGCCACAATGATGCAGCTGTACTACGACCACACACGCGCGCTGAGAGACTTTGACGCGGAGTGGAAGCGGTGCGTTTTACATTTTTCGTCTGTTTGCTGGAACTCGCTGTGAGCTAAATTTGTGTTGAACGTATTTCCACAGATCGCACCTGGGCTTCAAGAGGTGGACGCATTCACGTTGTGGTGATTCGCCCACCAGCAAGTCAAACGGTGCGTCAACCATTTTGCCAGAAAATCCTTTCAAGAGAAACGAGTCGACATCGATGAACTGGCCGTTCATATTGGAGAGCGCTCGACCGCCAAGCGCCAGCCCTGCGAAAAATGAACACTTGAAACAACCAAGTGGAGATGCTAGATTCGATCTCATGTACCAACGAGGACTGAATGGAGTGGTAGTCGCCGATATCACTGATTATCGTCGCGTTCAGCATCGCCAGAAGGTGAGCCAGAGAGAACGCTCTCTCTCGATCTTGCTGTAGCGCATTACTAAGTTTATATCTGTGCGTATGTGTGATACATCACCTTTAACAGCTTCGCGCCCAGATGGTCGATCTCGCACAGCGACAGCAGAGTCCTGGTCTCCACATCGTGATTGCGTCAAACAGGGAGCTGCTCGAATGGAAATCACAACTCGAATCGAATGACCAAGTGCGAGTCTATCCATACTGGGGCGAGAAGGAAGATCGAGAACAAGTCCTCGCTGTTCTGAAAGCCGAGTACTATTCCAGACAGACACCAGCACCTCACGTCCTTGTTACCAGCTACGACATTTTCGCTGAAGACTCCCAAACGCTCGGCATCATCCAGTGGCAGCTCGCTCTGATCGAGGTCCCATTTCTTGTGGGGTTTCAGGAGCAAATGAACGCAGTTTGGATGCAGCTCTTGTGTCTTCGCGCTCGTCACCGCCTGCTGATTTCGCACACAGAGTTCCACATCGACTCGCGCCGAGTGCTCCAGTTCTTACTTCCAGAGCTGTTTTCGTCTCGGCGGAAACTCTTGGTACGTGCAACACTGTCTTCAATGAGGCGGATATGCTGTGTGATGTTGACACTCACAGTTATGATGATGTGGCTGCAGGCTTGGAACTGCGCAGCGTTTGACATCCACCTGATTCATCGAATGGTCGACACGATTGAGGCATTCTCCGTCTGCTCCGACCCGAAAGATGTCCAAGCATTTCTCGTATCAGTCAACCAGCACTCGATCATCAAGAGCGACGACGAGCTGACGACACTTAGTCTCTTGAGCAGGAGTGGAGGGCTCAAGCGGACCGTCCCCAGCAAAGTGAAACATGAGAATAGGAAGATGCGACAGTCGAAGAGTCCGAAGAACAAGGCAGGGGTTGCCGTGCGTGAAAAGGTGCGTTGCTGCCAATCGTCAATTAGGCGATCACTGTGTATCTGGATCTCACCTTGCCTCTGTGATGCAGGTTCAGGCGAGAAGATCGAGTGAAGACCTGTCGATCCAGCTTTCCCACAAGGTAAGGAGTAACGAGCTTGTACTGTTAAAAATCGGTTAGGGTTGCTCATTTGCGCTTTATTATTTTGCTGGCTGTAGAAACGAAGAGGGAGTGATGGAACACCATGGTCACGAAAGCGAATCAGTCGGTGTGGAAAGTGCGTGGGGTGCCTTGCGGACGACTGCATGAAGTGCGGACACTGCCAAGACATGAAGAAGTACGGCGGTCCTGGTCTGCGCAAGCAGTCGTGCAAGAACCGCAAGTGCATCAGTCCCAAGCGGTGGGGAATGACAGCCAGGAAGTCGAAAAAAGCGCGAGTGACGAAGCAGTCTGGAAAGGGAGAAAACGATGAAGACGACGAAGATGCGACAAGTGAAAAATACGACACCGATCTCGATGGCGATGACGACGGAGCGACCTCGTATTATTCACAGGACAGTGATCGAGACTCGTCGTTTGCGTCACATGACGTCGTACACTCGGATTCTGATGGTCATGAGTTCCTGCGGTCGTCCGAAGACGTGCCACTCTCCCTAGGCGACATTAATCTCTTGTCGAACGAGAAACTTCAAGACGATGATTTCGATTCAAGTCACCAAGATGAGCCGAACTGCGAGCTCAGTTCGAAATCGTCTCGGACGCGGGAGATGCGATGTGGCAAGTGCAGCGGCTGCACTGCTTCTGACTGCATGAAGTGCCTACATTGTCTCGACAAGAAGAAATACGGAGGTCCCGGGCTGCGCAAGCAGTCGTGCAAGAATCGAAAGTGCATCGTGCCAAAAGTGGTGTTGCTCAACCAGTCGAAGGACGACGAGTACTTGGACGAGAAGGACCAGATCGTGTACCCGGACGACTACGAAACATCCAATGTGCTGGATGGAGTAGTGCTGTACCACACGAACGGCAATCTTAGTGGAAGGACTGCCATGATCTCGCTGATTCAAGAGTGCGAGATTTTCATCGACCGCCACCTGGTGTTCACGTGTGCCTTGTGCGTCGCAAGATTCAGCTCTCGCGGGCTTTTGGAGCTCCACGAGCGCGTCGAGCACCCGCCTTTCGGCGTTGAGAGTCAGTGCGGCGAATTGGAGAAGGAAGCGAGTCGAATGTTGTTGCACCCCATTCAGCAGAACTGCTTTATAAACGCTCAGCTTCGCGAGAAGAAGGAGACGCTGCAGTCGTGCCCGCGCGCCTACGTGAAGCTTCAGGTATGTTTCCGTCTCGTGGTGCTTTGTGTATAAGATCTCTTACTGATTTCCTGGGTGTTTCTTCTATGCTAGGGATCGGATTTTCAGTATTTCATGATGGAGTCCTACGTGGTTCTAGGTCGGCTGAGCTCGCAGTGGCGCGATTTCTACGGACATTTGGGACTCACCAGTGCAAATGGACTCGCTGGCGGTGGCGTCGACTGCCACATCGGAGATGACGAGTCCATTTCCGAGAAGCACGCACTGATCTCGTGGGACTTCATAGCGAAGCACTTCAAGATCGAATGTCTGAGCGCCCAAGTGCCGATTTCAGTAAACGGCAGCAGCGTGCGTCTGGACGATGAGCCGCTGGCACTGCAGAGCCAGAACGAGATCCGAGTGGGCTCCACTTCGTTTTATTTCTTGCTTCCAAAGGTGGCAAGCGGCGAAGGGCAACAGGCGCAGAAAGTGGAGACACTGCCGCGCTCGGAGCTCCAGGCATGGCTGAATGCGAAAATGAGAAAGCGTCACGCATCTGCTTCTGTCCGTGCGAGTTCGAGTCCTGCTACCAGCGACGTCACGATGATCAAGAAGCGCTGCCAGGAGCGTCTCGCTGCGGTGAGTACCTAGACAAAGAGCAGTAACAGAGTCTGCAAGGGCAGAAAGCATTTGAAGCACATTTTTTTCTTGTAGAAATCCGAGCATCTTCCAGGTGTCACCGAGTTTTGGTTCATCGATTCTGCTCATTTTCGTAATTTGCAGCTCTCAAATGTTAATCAAGTTTGGCTACTAGGTCACCACTATAAGTATTTTACTACCTGGAAGTCTCATCTGTTTTGTGGCGTCCCCTTCCGCCAAAAGCCCACAGCCAGCCAATTGGGAGGGTGAATCTTGAAACCAAGTGCGTTGTGTGAGCTGTGCGGGTGTGCGTCGCTGTGCTCGGCTCGGCAGAATTAGACAACAGACGACTCGAGAGCTAACATGGTGGTCGCGGGCATTGACATCGGATCCACGCACGGTTGCGTGGGCGTGTTCCACAACGGCAAGGTGAACATCATCGCGAACGACCAGGGCTTCCGCACGACGCCGGCGTACGTGACGTTCGAGGGCGACGAAGTGATCATCGGCGACACGGCCGTGAACAAGCTCAGCTCGCACGCCGAAAACACCATTTTCCACCTCAAGCGCGTGCTCGGCAAGAACCACGAGGAGATCGTCGACCGCGACTACATCCAGGAATGGTCGTTCAAGGTCGCCAAGAGTGACGACGGTGCCGTTCACGCTGCGACCTCGCGCAACGGCGAGGCGCACCACGTGACCCCGGTCGAGTTCGTCTCGCTCCTGATCAAGAACCTTAAGGACCTCGCCGAGGACTTCACTGGTGAGAGCGTCGACAATGTCGTGTTGAGCATCCCAGCCCACGCGACCGAGAAGCAGAAGGAGCTGCTCCAGGCGGCCGCCGACAAGGCGGGCGTGAACGTGCTTACCTTCATCAGCGAGCCAATCGCTGCCGCCATCGCCTACGGCCTCGACGACAGCGCCAAGAGCGCGCACCCAGAGTACGTGCTGGTGTTCGACATCGGTGGTGCTACCCACGACGTCACGCTCATCAACGCCGACAAGGGTCTCTTCGAGGTCGTCGCAACCTCAGGCAAGGACGACCTGGGCGGTGAGGACTTCACCAAGGCACTCTTCGAGCACTGCGCCAAGACGTTCCAGCGCAAGACCACGCTCGACGTGAAGAAGAGCAAGAAGGCCTCGAGCCGTCTCCGCATCGCGTGTGAGACCGCCAAGCGCACGCTCTCGACGCAGGCGCACGTGAACATCGAGATTGACTCGCTGATGGAGGGTGAGGACTTGTCGCTCAAGCTCACGCGCCCTCGTTTCGAGGAGCTCATCTACGACTACGTCACGAGCGCGCTGAAGGAAGTGGACGCGCTCCTGGAGTCGGCCAACGTCGAGAAGGAGGACATCGACCACGTGATCCTCGTCGGCGGTTCGTCGCGCATCCCGCTGCTGCAGAACGCCGTGAAGAAGCACTTCGACGGCAAGACCACCCACCTGCACCTGTCCCCGGACGAGGTCGTCGCGCACGGTGCCACCGTTGAGGCCTCGCTCCGCGCGGACCTCGCGAACTTTGAGTCTCCAAAGAAGCCGCTGAACCACGTGAACGTGACCCCACTGACCCTGTCGGTGGCGCTCGCGAACGGCAGCGTGACGGAGCTCATCCACCGCGACACCGTGCTCCCGGCTACCGCCACGGAGACGTTCACCACGTCGCAGGACAACCAGACCGCGATCTTCCTGCAGGTGTACGAGGGCGAGCGCGTGATGGCCAAGGACAACACGCTCCTGGCATCGCTGAGCGTGGCCGGTATCGCCGCCGCGCCAAAGGGCGAGGCTGAGATCGAGGTGACGTTCACCGTGAGCACTAAGGGTGTGCTCTCGATCACGGCCGTGGAGCAGGCCGCCGGCAAGAAGACGCTGGAGGTGAAGAGCGACCCGAAGCGTCTGACCGCCGCCGACGTCGCCGCCATTATCAAGAAGGCCGAGGACGCTGCCGATGAGGACGACGCGTACTTGGACGAGCTTGAGGCCGCCGACGACGAGGAGGAGGACGAGGCAGAAGACGTGGTCATCCCTGGCGCCGCCGCCGTGCTCGCGCCGACCGAGGACTTAGATTAAACAACCACAACAGTAAGCTAAAAGGCATCCCTACTACTACTACTTACATTAACCCCCACCCACCCAGCCACTCCATACACACACTGAGCGTCTGTTGCGTGCATTTATTCCATCCATTCCTGCATGCTTAATTGCGCTCATGGCATTTTTCAGCGTGGCTTTTCATAAACCTCTTATGGATCATATGCTGTTTGAGAGAAATGAGGTCCCCTGAAAAGAGCAACAGAACACGGCACGGCATTTTGGATCAAGCCGAACGCAAAGAGCTATGGAAGACGTCAAGTCCGCCGCCCACGCGCTCAATGTGCGTGCCCCTGGCCCTTTCACCCTTCTCTTATGCTTCAGACACACACGTGGTGTTGTTGTATTGTTATGGTATCTAAGTGTCATCACGACTGACGTTGATCTCTTTCTGTCCATGCGGATCCGCCGACTTCTCATCGTTTTATTCTCCATTCGTGCGCGAAGGACCGCGGCGCTGGGCTCGATTTCGGTTCGTGGGCTGTGAAGGAAAATAATGAGCGTCACCTATGACCGATGCTAACCTCTTGGTGTGCTGCTGCCGTTTACAGAGGTGTCAGTTGTCGAAGGTGATGACTTTGAAGCTGGCCTGATGTCCCCGAAAGGTAACACGTGCAAGCTTTTACAAACGAAGAGCATGGACACATACAGCTAGCTAAACATCGTGGCTTGTACCAATTTTAGTTCGCGACAAGCTCATGGGCAAGCAGCAGGAGAAGAACGATGGGTCGCAGGGAAGCGGTGCGCGTGGCGGAATGTGTGGCTGCTTCACGCTCGCCTACTACAAGCCTGTACGTCTGGTTGCTCTTGGTGACATGTTTGCATCGCGCGGTCTGGTTACTAATCGATTGTTGCTATGTATTTACCATGTCTTGCAGTACTTTGATGTCGACACGACCGACGTCCAGCAGCGGCTCACGCGCGCGCTGCTGCCGTTCAAGAAGAACCCGACGTTCGCCGAGCTAATCGCGCAGAGCCCCGACGCGTACGGTCCATTTTGGCTCTCGTCGACGCTCATCTTCTGCCTCGCGTCCTGCAGCAACGTGGCGTCGTACATGGACTTCAGCGGTGACATCAGCGAGTGGTCGTACGACTTTAGCCGCTTGGCGTCGGCGTATACGCTCGTCGAGATCTTCCTCGTCGGGCTCCCAGTGCTGCTCTGGCTGCTCGGCAAGTACTTGAGCGTCCCGATGACGCTCTCGTTCCTCGTCTGTCTCTACGGCTATTCCATGGCGATCTTCATTCCGGCGTCGGTGCGTACCTAGCCCATCCATATATTGCTCTCTCATACACATGAATAGCAGCACAGCAGCTAACCAATTGCTGACCATTTTATCTCTCCATTTACCTGCAGATCGCGTGCATGGCACCGGCAGACGCGCTCGACTGGGTCATGTTGCTGCTCGCGATGGCCTGGTCACTCTTCTTCCTGCTGAGCAACCTTTGGGCCGTCATCTCGGAGCACTTGTCGAAGGAGAAGATGCTGCCAGTCCTTGCGTTCATCAGGTGAGGAGACTCTTGCTAAGTGGGAGACGGAGATTGACGCTACACTACGCTATCGTACCTGTCAGTTAACTCATTCTCTTTTGTTGTTGTCCTGCTTCTCCTTTAGCGCAACGCACATGCTTTGGGCCATTCTCATGAAGCTGCTCTTCTTCTAAACTCTGTTTAATTACATGCCCACCGACGAATCTACACAAATCTCATGAAACTTGCTTGTCATAAACAAAACTGCGCACATTCATTCCTTGTTAGCTAGGTCGATATGTGCACCTGCCTATAACCCTCACGCCACCACACAAAACTTCGTTCTCTCTCTATTCCTATGAAAGACAGGTGGACGGACCCGCAGACGGAGAAGCAAACAGGCTTAGTGCTTGGTGACCACCTGCAGCCGAGGCTCGTCGTCGTCGTCGCTGTCCATGCCGTTCTCGGCGTTCAGCATCGCTTCTCGCTCGTCGTCGGGATGGTCCGCGATCGTCTCAAAGTCGATGTCGCTCCCGTGCGTGCTCACCTTCTCCGTGCGATTTCTGTAGATCATGCAAGGCAACGGCGACAAGCAGCACATGCGTCAGTCACCACACGACGTGATACACAAGGGAAGGAAATAGACACACTTGAGGAAGATCGCGAGGCGAATGTACTGCACGGCGTTCCGCAGCGCGAGGATCGAGTCTGTCGCGACCTCCTCCAGCTCCCCGAGCACGCCCTCTTCGTTGAAATACATGGCCACGGACACCAGACTCATCACTACGGCACACAGTACAATCATTCGAACGAGTCAGTATCCATAATCAGCCAGGCACAGCAAGCAATTGAGTGCTGATAGTAGATCTCACCGAGTGCGACGACGTCGAAGATGTTGCACCATTTCGTCCAGAAGCGCTGTTGTTCACGTGCTGCCATGTCAGTTGATAATGAAAATGAAGCACACAAAGAAACGCTTCAACACGTACCCGCTTGAACGCCAGCATGCGCAGCAGCACTTCGAATACGAGCAGCGCGCTCACGAGGATCTCAAGCGTGATGAACAGCACGGACGAGGGGCTACATGCAGCATTCGAAATACAGATCAGTCGCATTAGCCACAGATTGCCAAACAGTTCACATCAGCAGCAATAGTCACTCACATTCGCCACCGGTTCATCCCCGTCTGTAGAGCAATAGCGCACAGTGGCAGACGAAGAACAGCACAGAAGACTGGGTGAGTTCCATGGTCGAGAACTACGCGAGCAAGAAAGCTACCACACACCATTCAAAAGCGCATGCTTACCCATACGACACAGACAAGGCTGGAGAGCACGGTGAAGAAGTAGATGAGCCGGTAGAACTTGGAGAAGTAGACGCGCGCCGCGACGGTCATGGCGTACTCGCCGCATCCGACGCGCGATCTCGCTGCTGTTGGTTGTTTGGTCACGTCCGAGAGCGGCACGCGCGAGAACATGGCGCGGCCGACCATCGTTGCTGACGATATGCTGTGGGCTCGATGCAGCACGTGGGGCTAGAGGGATGTGTCGATCTGGTTACGCAGCGGATAAGAGGCTCGTGTGCTGACCACCTGCCAGTAGAGAGAGAGAGCGAGCGAGAGCGCGTGGACGAAGGAGCTCTTCTTGATGTCCTCAACACCAAAATGTAATAAATTTAAATATTCATTTTTTTCACCGTTTAAGACTAGTATATTTTTTTTATTTTTGTGTGTCTACAGTCGCGAAAGTGGTTTATGAACATAGATATTTTTTTACCAATCAAAATAAATACAGCATTTTTTAAAAAGATGCAAAAGTGTAACCAATGAAAAGCATTATATTTTCCCACAAAAATGGCTCAAAATGGTGCAGTCGTTAAACGCAATTTAAAATATCACTTTTGACAGGTCGACACAAATCGTAAACATAAATTACAACAAAAGGAAAATTCATCTCATCCATTCAATTTTGGCTCTCCGACTTTGAAAAAACGTTTTTTAAAATAGTTTCTACGCTATTACCGCCCGGCACCATCATTTCAGAATCCAAGGGAATGGTGTGAGGTGCAGAACTGACGGACGAAAAAAGAAACAGCATTCTGACTCTACAAGCTGCGGGTTTGACTGTGTAAGCGACAGCTGCTGCTGTGGAAGATCTACCGGCGTTTGTGTAAAGGTTTGGCCAACAGCAAAGCACCCGAAGACAAAAAATCGCCGCGGTGGTCAGCGCAAGACAACCGAACGAGACTGGTGTCACATCATTCGATTCATCGCAGCAGGCGACGGAAGCGCAGCAAAGGTTAGCGACAATCTCAGGCTGGTGTGTAGCATCCGTACAGTTCAGCGCGTACTCAAGGACATCGATTGACTGACATACAAGAAGCACTCGAGTGAGTCAGCAACGAAGAAATAATACAAGGACCAGCGGGTAGCGTGGATGGGTGGCAGAACACTGTGGGACGACAGCGATTGGGCTGCTGTCGTGTTCTCTGACGAAAAAAGTGGAACTGCGACGGTCCAGACGACATGCGGTACCAGTGGGAGGATACGCGGGCTCCGATGCAGCCCAGTCTTCGCCGACATTCTGGAGGTGGATCGGTGATGGTGTGGGCAGCTTTTTTAGGGATATCCAAGACAGCGTTGAAGTTCCTGAGCGGCAAGGTTGACTTGATAAAGTACATCACAACGCTGCGCACGCGTTTGTAACCGTTCATGAACATGGCAACACAAAATTTTCAGCAAGTCAACACCCCTAGCCACACCACTCGGCAGAAGAAGAAGTGGCTCCAGGAGAACCACATCGAGGTGATGGCGTGACCATTGTACTTATCCTACTTGAATCCTATTGAAAGTCTTTGGGGGATCATGACTCAATACGTGTACGCAGGTGGTGGGCAGCTTGATGACGTGCGCGAGCTTTGCAAGGCGGCTGAAACAGCATGGGACGCTGCGACGAACGAACAGCTCGACACGCTCGTCAAGTCGATGCTTCGTTTGCGTGTCAAGGTTTCGCAGTACTAAGGAGGGTATATTTCATACTAGATCACTCTCTTCGTTCGTCAAACGTATCAAATACTAATCTTCCCGAGTCTTGGATTTCGTGTTCACGATTTGTGTCGCCCTGCCAAAAGTGATGTTTTTGTATTGTGTCTCAACCACTGCACCATTTTGAGCCATTTTTGTGGGAAAATATAATGCTTTTCATTGGTTACACTTTTGCATCTTTTTAAAAAATGCTGTATTTATTTTGATTGGTGAAAAATGTCTATGTTCATAAACCACTGTTGTGGACTGTATTTTCAGGTCAGTATTTTTGGTATTATTCGTCCTAGTTTACGTTCGCATAACCCCCACTGTAAGTACGCAGATGAGGCAAGTTCGATAGAAAGTTAGAGCATCACTGTACTTGTGTACAGCTGTACCGTGAAAATTCGAAAAAGTGAGCGCGACTGCTCGACACGTACAATGAAAGCTTGAAAAAGTACGCATTGAGGACAGCCGTGAGGTCTCGGATGTGATTGAGACCGATGAGGAGGACACCGGCATCAGTCCAGAGGGGATGTATCCGCGCAAGGCCAAGAGCCACAAGCAGTCGCTTGCGCACGACAAAAGCAAGCAAAGCAGCCGATTTGGATCGGGAGCCAGCCGTCTGGTGACGAAACAAAAAAGCCTCGGTCAGGTCAGAGGGAAGACTGCGGTGGTCCACTTTGAGTTCGCAATTAAACCAGCGACGACGATGTGACCGGACCTGCTGAATTCGACTTCATCCACTGCAAAAGCAATTGAATTGTTTGCAAAAGGCAGAAAAGATCTGAGAGAAAGGAGGCTTCGAGCCACCTTCCGCCCAAGCCGGGCATCGAATCGATTGATCAGCCACGTCTCCAGCCCTAAAGTGGCCGCGACCTTTCGTGGCGTTGTCGAAAGTACCAGCCCCTTCTATGCAGCTAACCTGCTGCAACTCGGACAAGCTCTACCATTTCGTTCCGTTCCAACACATTCCAACCGCTATTCTTTTGCCTGCCGCTTGCTCACTCGACACACGCAAAAACCGAAGAGCGCACTCTTCTCGGGGGAGCCCGGCTTCTGAAATCCTTTTTGTGGGCCTCGCTCGATCAACGAGGCCGGTCAGCTCGGCTCCCACTGTTTAACTTCAACTGTCAAACAGCTAGCGGTATGTGCGCTCAATAAGGTACTACTCTTACTTCTTATAGAATTAGACAACTGATATATACTAGCTGGCAAAGGTTGTGCGTGACAGGATTCTAAACAATATACCGACCTTTCTATATACCTTCATTACTTGATATAGTCTTTGTTTTAATATCATACATATCTTTGCGCATTCCTGCAAAGCCATTTCCTCATGCTCTTCGTGTGACACACAACACAACTGTATACAGTATGCTACAAATGCTGCTGCTGCCCATCCACCCACTCAGCCTGCACGAAATGAAGAGCGTAGCCGCACGCCTCATCATGAAATCACCACCGTTGCGACCTGCCGCCAACTAGCGGCAACAGCAGCGTTCACTTCCGAATTTGCGCCCGCCGCCGCACTCCAAGTTAGTCAGGCACTCGTCCAGCCTCCGCCTCGCCTCACTCTGCAAGCAGCGTCATGTGGAAGCTCAGCGCCGTCGCGACGCTCCTGTGCGCGCTCAGCGCCTTCAGCCCTAGCGCGTCCGCCTACCGCCCCGGTGACGAGACCTGCACGCTGAGCGACAGCAATCAGTGCGCCACGGACGCGATCACGCCGTCGAGCACGGACGGTAGCGTGCTCATCTACCCGGGCGGCAAGACCCGCTGCGCATTTGACGACTACACGGACCCGAATGGCTCGTTCACGGCCAACAAGACGTACTTCTTCCAGGTCTTCCCCAAGAAGACGCAGAAGACCAAGGTGATGCTCTTCTTCCAGGGTGGCGGCGCCTGCACGGGCAACGAGACGTGCGGCTTCGGGCTGCAGTGCTCGCTCGGCAAGTCGAGCACCTTCACGACCGTCGCGCGCGCGAGCAGCACGGGCATTCTCAACCAAACGGCGTCGGACAACCTCTTCAAGGACTGGAACATCATCCACATCCCGTACTGCACGGGCGACCTGCACGTCGGTAATGCGGTCGTCTCGCCAGCGGACGGGATCTTCGCGCCTCTGCTGGGCCAGCCGCATTGCACCGACAAGAACATGTCGACCCACATGGTCGGCTACGAGAACACCCAGGCGGCGCTCAAGTGGGCGCTCGCCAACTACCCGAACCCGGAGCATCTCATCGTCGGTGGCTCGAGTGCGGGGTCGCTCGCGGCACAGGCGGTCAGCGC